>JAGKQL010000017.1:4189291-4297463 GCA_018398635.1 Cyprinodon brontotheroides
AGCTGTGCTGCTGCCATCAACACCTTTGTTTATAGATGTTGGAGATCTGCCTGTTTTTTCAGTGTAGTCCTGTTTCTCCTGACTGTGACTGGCTGGATGTGTTCTCTTCATCACTCTGACATGGGAGTTTGGCTCGGAGGTTGTTCTGCCTCTTTACAGCTGCTTTTTGTATCTCTGCTTCGAGTCTCCTTGAATCCTCCAGTGCGGCCTCGGCAGATGCGCAGCTCACACTGAAACCTGGTTCTGCTGGAGGTTTCTTCCTGTTAAAAGGGAGCTCCTTTCCTGCTTCCAGCTGTCCCTACAAAGGATGCTTCCCTGTCTGGGTTCCTTTGAGTGCAATGAGTGCTCCTGCAATGAACTAGTTTTCGTAGATAGAAAACTGGTGAATCAATCCTGACAGATGATCTGGTGAACGCTGAAGTGCCTTGAGATGACATGTGTTGTGAATTGGCGCTATAGAAATAAATTGAAAAGAAAAGTTCAATCTTTAATTGCATTGTTAAAAAAATATATATATATTTGGCAAAGCATGTAATATGAACATCCAATTACATCCAGCCTGCTGGAAAACATCCATTAATATGCATGTAAATACATCCCTGATGATTTAATATCATTTAATCGAATCCCAGAACCAGTTTCCCTGTTTTTGGTCAAAGGCAGGATGTTTGGATATCAGGCATTAACTTTGTGCGCCGTGTCTCTCAGTGCTGAGGGACATCCGCGAACGCGGCCGGGACCTGGAGAGCGTCCTGGCTCAGTACATCAACTTTGTGAAGCCTGCCTTTGAGGAGTTCTGCCTGCCGGTGAGTCTGCTGTCTGCCTCTGTGACCGCGAACAAAAACTATAACTTTCCTGACTGAATGTTTTTTTAAATTTTTTTTGCTGTTTAGACCAAGAAGTACGCAGACGTGATAATACCAAGAGGAGTGGATAACACTGGTGAGTTCTGGGGGAGGATCAGCTACACTTTAGCAGACTCGACTTCTTGAAGGACACAGCTGTGTTTATTGTTTATCCCTGAGCTCAGAGGTTTCCTCTGGGAGCTACGGCAGCAAACCAAGGACAAAATACTGCCTGAGACAAAAAAAACAAAAAACTGGACTGGTGGGTTTCTATCCTTGCCTGCTTGTTGATTCATCACATTTTATTCTAAAGTTAAAGGTTTGTGTTTTCTCCACTTAGAACAACCATCTGTTTTGGATGGAAGGAGTCCTCTTAGTGCTGGAATCATTTTCGGGTCCTGTAACCAAAAACTGACACCTGTTTGGGAGGAATGTGATGAAAAATACCCTCCGAAAAAATAATTAAAAGCTGTTAAGTTTTTATTGATTTTATTCTCCTAAATACGATGCAGAGCTACTACTGACCTAAAGTCTCAGACCTAGAACAGAAATCCATGCCACACTTTTCAGTTTCATATTGTTTATCATCCTGAAAACCTTGCAGCGTTTTCCTTAAACTCTACAGAATCAACCTTGTTTCTCAATAAAAGTTTTTTTTTTTTTTTACGTTATAGGATGCTGTGTTTCTCTGTTCTGTGAGTTTTTACACGCCTCTTTCCTCCGTTGCTACAGTCGCCATAAACCTGATCGTCCAGCACATCCAGGACATCCTGAACGGCGGCCTGACCAAACAATTCAACAGCTGGATCAGCAGCTATAAGTTCATGAAGCCGCAGCAGCCCAGCGTGGAGCCGAGCAGTCGACCCCACTGACCCGAGGGAAAGACGGCGTCGCGGTGCTCCTCTCCTCCATCGTTACCTAGAAACCGTAAAAGTCTGATTCTGCTCAGACTGCAGAGATCTGGTCAATCAGGGATCTGGATTCAAGCTTCAAGTTTGTGGACCTGTGGGATCAACCCTGCTTCCTCTGTTTGATTTAGAGTCCAGAAGCTTGTCTCCTCAGAAACGATCTGATCAACATGGATGTTTTTGTTTACTTAACCTCCTTCTGAGAAACAATATTTTCATATATGCAAGTTAAAAGCTCAATAAGTCGATATTATTGCTTTTTTTCCCCCGTTGTCTAAGGTTGTATTTGCTTTGTTTTGAGCTAAAGGCTGATTGAAACGGTGCCGTTGTATCTGAACTTTATGGACCAGCTGCAAATGTTTGCTATTCACTAACCGTTCCAGAGCAGTTTATTCTAATTTCTCCTGTGTTGTTTTGCTTTGCTGCTATAAACTCTGATGTATCAGAGGCTGTGCTGATGGTGAGGATTCCCACCAACATGCTCCTATTAAGATAGAAAACTGCACTCAATTCCAGCCTTTCCTTGCCTGTTTTATACATATGAGTTTATAAACTTTCCAGGTACTCTGCTGCCCTCCTCAGGCTGGTTTGTGTCATTTCACTGTTACTGAAGCTCAATTTTTGCTCATTAAGGGAGATGAGCAGTTCTTTTTCTTTACTTCTTTGCCAGAGTTTTTTTTTTTTCACCCAAGTATTGTTGCAAGCAAAAACACATTTTTAAAATTGAAATAAAAAAAGAATACAATCCAAAAATAAAAATTTGAAAAAATTCTAATTCAAAAACACATTTTTGAGATTAACTTTACTTTTTTTTTTCCAGATCTTTTTTTACAAAAAGTTTTTTTTTTTTTCCACAAATTAGTTTTTCTATAAGATATGTATTTTTAAAGACAGTTTTATGAATTCTATTCTTTTTAAATAGTGTTTTAAAAGATCTAAGTTCACTTCAGGGTCGAGCAAAACTGCTTTTTAAGCTAGGCGCAAACAATATTTTGTATTTGGCTTCAGAAACGAGCATTTCATATTGGGCTTGAATCGAGTCTTATTTAAAGGCAAAAAAAACCCAGGGCCGGCCTCAATTATTTAAAACTTATGTAAATTTGTGAATTTGGTTTTAAAATTTTGGAAAAAAATACAATATCAGAAAACAGGAAGCTTAAATGGAAATTAAGTTTTTCCAAGTCTAATCTTGTTGCATTTTATTTAAAATTTCAATTTAAAAAACATGCTTTTTGCCTGCAAAATAATGGAACAAAATCCACTCCATATCATGGCTCAGAAATAACACCAACAGTTTAATTTTGCTCACTCATCCAAAATGCTCTGAACAGCAGCTGGAAAGGACGACGCCTACAGGAATACTGTTAGCTTCCAGTATCTTTCCTTTTTAACATTTCCTGTTATGCCTCAGCCTGCAGTTTGCTTCATGACTGCTGGAATTCTCCTTGGATTGGTTGGAGCGACCGACCTACTGGGATAAACTTGGATAACCTTTTTTCTGGACTGCTTATGAGAAGTTGAGCCTTAATCTGAAAACTTAGTTTTAAAACATCATTTCAGGCTACTATTGGATGATCATAACCTGCTGGCTCTCCAGAAATAATCACTTGTCATTCCCTCAGCGACTTTTTAAATTTAAAATATAAAATTTTTGTTAAATTCTGATGTTTTATATTGACTTACAGCTAGTCATCAGCTCTGGACAATATTTCTCTAATCCCTCAATGACAGCGGCGGCCCCCTTAACTCCAGATCCTGACTTTTTACTTGAACTGTGAATGGAAAGTCTTTATCGCTTGCTTCCTTGTGTTTTCGATGTTTGATCCTTCCTCTGCTCGCTTGAGTTTTAACTTATATTAGGTGCTGTGAAAAAATACAGATTCTTCACTTTGTATAAATATTAATCTCACAAATATGTAATTCTCCTTGTGTGTAGCATGTGTTTTAGCTCTAAGTAGAGACACAAAATCGCTTCTAATGTTTTCAATATAGCTCTATATGGTTTCCAGTAATTCCCAACTCCTGAAAACTGATAATTCCCAAAATCAATTTGCTGCAATTCTGTATTTTAAAGTCTTCTGTTCATAACTTCTGAAAATAGCTTAACTATCCGGTGGCCAAAAAGCGGTGGCTGCTTTTAATGAACCTGTTTTATGCATGCCCCCCCACTGTAAATCAGAATGGGTCATTGCTTCCCTGCAGAATCCAGGATCCATATAGAGTGTTTTTTTATTTATTTGAGCAATTATTGCTTTTCTGTTACTAGAAAACTTTTCTTTAGGTCATAAAGTGAGGCTTTATGTTGAGCTTATGATCCAGTGAGGATCTTATTGATTGATTCCAGGTCAGAATTAAACTAGGACATCTGCTTGGAGCCACAATACATGCTTAAACTGTTTGGTAAAAAAAGAGGCACACATTTTCTGTGATCGTGTCTTAAATACAAATTTTAATTCATACAATCACCCTTCGTTTAAAGAAGCATACCTGTACGTATTAAAGATACAAAGATCTATGGAGTTAAATTGATATAATAAACTGTTAGAAAACTTTTTACATTGAAGCTCAAAAAGAAAAAAAAAATCAAGCGGAAAATCAAATAAATTATAAAAGATTTAAAACTGAATTTTTTTATTTGCAGCACTCGTGGCTCGTTTTTTCAACAGTAGGATGACAGAAAAGGAGATACGAGGGAGGGAGAGAGACATGTGGCAAAGGACCACAGGTCGGATTTGAACCCGGGTCGGCCGCGTCGAGGACTAAGGCCTCTGTGCATTCGGTCATGCGCCCTAACCACTGCGTCACCTGCACACCCAGACTGAACAAATTTCGAACCAAAAATGAACAAATTAGAAACTAATAATTATCTTTTAAATTGAAAAGATTTAAAACAGAAACATTTTTGAAAGTGAAAAAAAAAATAAAAAAAATAAAATATTTTAGTTTTTCTTTAATTCAGTTTTAAAACTGCTGCCCCCCTCTGCATGGGGGCGGGACTATGGGATGATTGACAGCTATGGTGCCTGGACAAAACGTTTCCATGTGCTGCATTCAGGAACAGTGGGGACTAGAATATTAGCCGTTTCTCAACATGTGCGTTCTAATGTACTCGTGAAAAGTCATCAGCCTCAGCCCTAGTACTGTTCCAATTCACAAGAACAGAAAAGGTCTCCGGATGTTGTTCACGCCCCTCCCTCTTTACCCAGCATGCATCAGAGCAGACGTGTCCGTTCTTGAGATTGACAGCTGTCCCAGCATGCACTTCGGCAGGAGCAGCTTTCAATGAGCTCAGAATAATAAGATGAAAAGTTCTATTTACTCTTGCTGTTCTTCAATAAATGTTTTAAGATAATTTGAGGTGAGAATATACTTTAAAGTGTCACTATATGGCCCATTTACTGATTTAATGCGTAGTAAAAAAACATTTTTCCAAAGTTGAGAGGACTGCGGCAACCAGCGGAGCTCCGAGGCTAACGGCAGCCAGGGCTAATGTTAGCCCGTCTGCAGCGGCTCTCTCTCTGCATACCCGTCTGTGAAGGACCGCTGGATCTGATAGAGATTTTTTTTTTTTTTATTTGGTGCATTTGATTTGCGTTTATCTGACTGTGTTAATTATTATTCCCCCACTAAATGAAAAAAGTTTGAATGTATTATTATCTAGAGATTATTAATAACAGGAGGTGAAATGCAGCTCTAGAGGAGCCGATCGTGTGGTGATGTCATCAGTATGCTTCTGTTCCAATTAACCCAGATTTAGTCCACACTTTCCTGGGTTCTTCTCAAAAACATAATTGGCGAGGACACGAGTCCGTACTCGCTTTCTTGTGAACTGAGAAACTGTCATTTTTTCCTTGAAATTTTGTTTTCCAGTAAAATAAAAAATTTAGAACAAAATCTGGGCCTACATTTAGCTCCATACAGACCCGGTGTTTCCCAGCTGAGAGGTTAGACTTTTATCAAACTATAGAGAGAAATCTGCTAATGGAAATAGAGGAATTTCTTTTATAAATCAAAGAATCTGTAGAAAAATTTAACCTGGTTCTTAAAACAGTTTAAAACGACTAAATAAAAGTTCTGAGCTTTGGAACATTTATTTGGCGAAGAGAAAGGATGTTTCCCATCAGAAGGAAGCCATTTTTATTTCCAGCTGCAGCTCTAACCAATCAGGGAGAACCTCTTTGGAACCGTCCTGAAAACTTCCAGCGGGTCTTTATTCTCTGGCTGAGGCGTTCTGGCCGAACAGGCCGCGGTACAGCTCGCTGCGCGCCTCGTCACTCATGGAGCTGTGGTCCACGGGCGCCATGAAGTTCACCAGCTTGCTGTGGACGTGGAAGCGCACTTTGCGGCCTTTGCTGGCTTTGGTGTCCACCTTCTTCTTGATCTTGCTGCGCAGCTTCTGGATGGCCAGCCACTGCCGGCCCATGGCCACCTGGTCGTTGGGGTCCGCCACGCTGGTCCTGCGCTCGATGAGCTCCCTCAGCAGCTGGTGGTAGAAGTCGTCGTCGTCAAAGATGTCCTCGTCCAGGTCTTTCAGGTGAGTGTTGGCCTTCAGGTGAAGCTCGGCGACCTCTCCCTCCGCCGGGACGCCATCGGGGATCACGGCTGACGACTCTCTCTTGCCCAGGACTCGGTACTCTGAGCGCCTGGTCTGGGTGCGGCGCAGCAGCCGCTCTTTGTCCATCAGCACCTGCTCCACCTGGGTCAGGACGCTCCTTTCGAATGCTCCGAAACCTTTGCTGCTTTTGCCCGTCGCCAGGCGGGTTTTGTCGTGCCACTTCTGCAGCGTGGCGTTACGGTAAGGCTCGAAAGCTGCAAAGCGTTTGGCCATGAAGTCGGGGTACTCCGCCATGTCCAGCTTTCTTTTTGGCGCTGCAGCTTCCCGTGCCGACCTCTCCTGCTCTTCATCATCCTCGTCACTGTTTATCTCCTCTTCCTCCTCGCTCCCGCCGGCGATGCGGCGCGTCTCCGGACTCTGGAACAGCAGCTGGTCGTGCAGCTCCAGCAGCGACCTCTGGAGCGCTTTCAGAGCCTTGTGGGCGTTCTTCAGAGCGCCGGCGTACTCGGCTCCGCCCCTCCTCTTGAATTCTGGGAAGGCCGGCGGCTGCGGCAGCTGGTTGGCCGTCACCAGCGCCTTCTGGATTTTGATGCGGCCCTCCAGGAGCTGGTCCCACAGGGCCAGCTGGTTTTTCACCGCCAGGCCTTTCTCCACCTCCTCGTCCACCTGGTCTTTAGAAAACGTGCGGACAGCGTCTTCATCCTCCATATCCTCATCCTCAGAGCCTTCATCCTCATCACTGCCTTCGTCTTCATCATCCTCGCTCATCCCCAGGTCATCCATGCCCTCGGTCATCTTGTAAAAGTCCACTTCTTCAGGAAAAGTGGCGTCAGAGTCCTTAACCTGAGAAGCTACTTTGGCATCTTCTCCCAGGTCTTCTTCCTCCTCTTCATCATCATCATCATCATCATCAAGCTGCTGCTTTAAGCCATCAGCATCTTCAGAATCATCATCATCCTCTGCAGAACCCTCTTCTAAGTCATCTTCCTCCTCCATCCCATCATCATCATCATCCTCCTCCTCCTCTCCAGCTCCCATCAGCAGCTGCTTACGGGACACCGGCCTCCCTGCATACCTCTTGTCTGTTTCCAGGAGCAGAGAGGAGCTCTGTTTGCGGAGGGCACTGATCATGGCTCCCACGCCGAGGTCATCCTCCTCTTCCTCGCTGAACCTGTCGACCACGCGCGCTTTGGTCGCTTCCTCGGCGTCATCCTCCGGATCCGCGAACTTCGGTAACGGATTCAGAAGCTCCTCCAGCTGCTGAGAGAACGAGCCCGCCATGGCGGATAGTTTGGATTTTACACGTGCAGCGACAAACAGAGCGGCTCCAGATGGAACCTCGGTGTTGATGACGTCAATAATATGCGACGTAAACTTATGAATCGTGACTAAACCCTCTGTTTTGTCTTTCAGGTATATATTTGACTTGTGGACGAAGCCTTTTTTTTTTTACATTTAATGGTTTAATAAATATTTTCCCTATAATATTATTTATACCATCTATTAATTAGATGGTATAAAGGTGAGGGTACAGCTAAAATGGCCTTTAAAATAATGTAATAATGTGTATTTTCCACAAATTTTGGCTTTCTTAACTTTGATTTAACTTAAAATACCATAGAGTAAACAATCATCAGAGCTTTCCACAATAAACTGTAATAAATGCAACATATTCCTGCTTTTATATTCAATTCATGATTTATATGAATCATTGCTGATTTAATTTAGCCATATTCATCTATTATTTATTATTTATAAGGCCCTATTTATGTATTTTTGAAACATTTATTTTGTATTTATTTATATATATATTTATTTAGTTATTTTAAAAATCATTAGTTTTTCCCCCCACAATATAAAATGTATCTATTTATTAATATCATTAGATTTACTTAACCAGATGTTTCTGGTTAATTAATAATCAATTCACATAATTTTGCTTCCCATATCAAGGTACAACGAATTGATTATAAAAATTTCTAAACTAAACTAAACTCTATTTGCGCTTTATAACGTTTAAATTGAACAGTATAACTCCACAGATTTATTGTGTATTTTATTGTTGACTTTGGCAAATTTTTGAGATGGGATTTAAGTGTTTTTGTTTTCATAAAAATAAAAAAAAGTAGACATTTATTCAGGTATTTGCAGGTCCATAGTTTTATATCTTCAAAAGCAAGGTTATGTCCTGGTGGGTTCTCTCACTCTTCTATAGAAGAAATGCTACAAGAACCTGAGCCCCGAAAACTGATAACCAGGTTATATGGTTCTCTGTTCCCCACAGCTGAGGGCATAAGTCATCTTAAATTGCTCTGGGAGGCTGATCTGGGGACATCAATCCCAGATGGTAGGTGGGGTGATGTATGGCTTAGCTCTCCCGGCTGCTTGTCCACCAACAAAATTAAGGAACAACAATTTAAAATCACCCATAGGCTCCAGATTACACCAATATTAAGGAACAAATTTAACCCCACACTTTCAAAATACTGTAATAAATGCAAGATATCAGAGGGAACATACTACCATTGCATCTTTGACTGCCCCCTCATTAAAAATTTCTGGATAAAGGTCTCTAAAGAAATTTCTGAGATATTTAGTAAGGATCTGGACCTAACCCCACTGCTTTGTGTCCTTGGTTTACATCCTGCACTGAACTTACTATAAATTATTTTATGCGGAGACTGCTAGATGTTCTTCTGCTTGGTGCCAGATGGTGTGTTCTACTTCAGTGGATCTCTGACAAAACACTTTCACAGTGGTTACAGAGAATGAGGGAACTAATTCCAATGGAAGCAATGACCCACTGGTTTAAGGACAAACCTCTGTTTTTTACAAAATGTGGGATCCATTCTTAGATTACATCGGTATAGAGAGTGCACGGATTATACACACTGCAAAAAATCTAAATCTCTATGAACTTATTTGGTCTAAGGTTCCTGGAGGGAACCATACTTGAGTGTGAATTCAACCGATTATTATAGTGACACTGTAATGCCTTGATTTCTAGTTATGTATCATTTTAATTGATTAATTAATCTGGGCTTTAATGTTGTTTTATGTTTTTTTCAGTGTTTTTTCTGTACTATCCGTACTCTATATTATTCTTTTATGAACATATTGTTAAAGATTTTCCTGATTTTTTTTTATTCATTGACTTACTTATTTTTATTTATTTTATTTTTCCTATCTTTCACTGGGTGTTTTTTTTTTTGTTGTCTGTATAAGTAAAAAAACGTAATAAAGATATGTTTAAAAATAAATAAATAAAAAACGTAGGAAGAAAGGATGCTTCAAAGCCCATCAGTTCAATGCTAAACTCCCCTTTAATGCCTGCAGAGAAAATCTCTCTTTGAGACCAAGGGTTTGGAAACGCCTGTAAGACAAAACTGAGGAAATAATCACAGAGTGTCTCAGTGCGCATGCGCACATTGCCGCTGAAGCTAGACCTGTGAGCTGTACCTGCTAGCTCTGTGCGCGATACTTCACTAAAAATAAAACAATTTAGCGTTTAAATATGTCCACGAGTGACTTTTATTTGAGATATTATGTGGGACATAAGGGAAAGTTTGGACATGAGTTCTTGGAGTTTGAATTCAGACCCGACGGTGAGTGTTTGGCGGTAAAACTTTGGCTCTAGCTTCCTCTGGTGATGCTAGCGTTGTTAGCAGCTAGCTCCTTGAAGGCCGCAGCGGATCCTAAACGAGCCAAGAGAGCAAGATGTATAAACCATAGATCAAAATGTGAGAGTATATCACGTCAGGAGGCATTCAGAGTATCCCTGTTATCTATAGGCGTATTTTTAAAAAGACCTCAGTAATAATCTAAGGGTTGATGATTGGATCAAACGAGCCATGCGGCGTTTAATGTCCGTGTCTGAACCTCATGTGAAAATCATTCATTGTGTTTATTTGATGCAAATTCTTTCTTATAGGTAAACTCAGATACGCAAACAACAGCAACTACAAGAATGACGTCATGATCAGGAAAGAGGTAAAGTATGGTAATTTTTAGTTCCATTAATTTTGACTCCAGACATGTTTATCTGGAATAAATGACCGCCTGTGTTTAAATTTTATATTTATCTTTGTAATAGGATCGTTGCTATGTCTTTTTTTTATTTTGAAAAGATAATTTTCCACATTAGGTGGAGATTTATTTTCTGATGTTTTTTTTTTTATTCCTACCATCCAGGCATATGTACACAAAAGTGTGATGGAGGAGCTGAAACGCATCATAGATGACAGTGAAATCACCAAGGAGGATGATGCCCTGTGGCCGCCTCCTGACCGGGTTGGCAGACAGGTTTGTCATCTTCAATTCAGTTTATTTCTATAGCGCCAATTCACAACACATGTCATCTCAAGGCACTTTTACAGTTCACCAGATCATCCAGTCAAGCTGATTCAAAAGTTTTCTATCTAAGGAAAACCAGTTGATTGCATCGACTAATTGACACTCAAATGCAACCCCCTTATATTAAGCATACTTGTAGTGACAATGGAGAGGAAAAACTCCCTTTTAACGGGAAGAAACCTCCAGGAGAATCATCTCAGTTTCTTCCTCTCTTTGCTTTTCAACAGAACAAAATTGTTTTCAGTCTTTTAGGTTTTTTTTAACATCAGCAGAAATTAGTTTTGGGTGAAATCAGACTATTACTTAATTTCTCCCTTTGCTTAAAGTCTCACATCCTTTTGTGTAGTCAGGTTGGTGTTTCCCTAAAACACCCACCGCGATTTATGGTTTATACTTTATGGTTTGCCTGCTTTAAATGCACTGGAGGTTACATACAGGTAAAATTAAGAGTTTTTTTCTTAAAAGAAAAACGATGCAAACAAAAATTAGGTCTACTTGGTTGGTGCTCCTATTGACAGATAGGTCCCTGTTTATTAGGAAGTAGTTAAAGGTATAGTGGAGGATTTTTGCGAATTTTTGAAAAGACCCACCCAAACGAGGAAAAAAAAAATGTATATATATATATATATATTAAGCACCTATTAAATGCGTGCAAGAGCATGCATGAGCCCATTTCTCCTCGTGCATGCTCTGTTCAAAAGTAATTTTTTGCATCGCTCATACTAGCTTACTTGCCAAAAGAATATTTGCAATTTTTCCATTGTGTCACTTACCACTGTTAAGGGAAGATGTGGCACATAGGACGGCCTTATGTAAACATACCAACAGAATGATTGACAATAAGGAGAACAAGTTCTTTAGATGATCCACCCGGAAAAAAGATCATCGTCCACTGTACCTTTTAATAAATAAACAGTTGAAATGTTTAAGCTTTAATTGAATAATTTTTAATTGTTGTACAAGGTGTTTGGTTCATTTAAACATAGCTGGAATATCTTGTCTTATTCATTAACACTGAGGGGTAGATGTATGTCTGAAATATGATAACTAATAAAGACCTGCTAAGAAACCATTCTGCAAACGCACACATGAAATATCGCTTGGGTCTGGCTGTGAACCAGTTTTGCTGGTATGCTTCTGCACTCTCGATCTGGGATTTCTAGGGACGCACAGCAGTTTCCTGTCAAAGCGCAAGGGGGAGCCTATTGGAGAACTTTGACGGATTGTACTTCAGAACCTCCTAAATTAACCTTTTGTCGTAGTTGTCCATTGTTCCTCTGTTTTTAAGAATGGCACCAAACGTAGGGAAGGGGGGCGTGGTCTTGCACAGAGACAGATTTGACGGTTGCAGAGGCGATGCATCAGAAGCATGAATTGGCCTTTAGAGTTTTACGACTGCTAATGTGAGTAGCAGCCATCATTAAAGCAGAAGTCGGTTTTGGTGATCAGGCTTGGGATTCTGACTTTTTGAATCTTTCCAGTTAAAATGAGACGCAGCGTTAATCACCTGATTCAGGTTCGTTAAAATGGAGACGCATCTAATCTATGAGTTCCAAAAGTAGGGGTTGCTTATGGTTTCCACTGCCAATTTTATTTAATCCCCAAAAGTCAAAATATACCTGGAAATACATGAGGATGTATTTTATCTTGTTCAACGAGAATGTATGAGGAAATAAAATTAGATATTTATTTATCTCTCAAACACATGAATCAAATATTTCAGCAAATAAATGTAAAATATGGGGTAAAAAAAAATAAGATTTGTGTGAAACCATTAACTTGGATTTTAAAAAAATATTTGAAAATGAATATAATTGGAGAAAAATGTAATTATTTTTAGAGGGTCCCCACTTTGTTTATTATTTATGGGTCTCAGGTTGAACCTCTGATCTAAACGGAGTTTAACAGTAAATAAAGCTGGAACCTGGGTTATGTTTTATTTGATACTTTTAAATGATATAACTAATATCGAATAAATCTGATCAGCTACACTTCTGCAAATTTGTAATATTGGTTTTGTTTTCTTAGAAATGAACGTTTTCTATTAAGAAGCTTGAAAACCTTCATACCTTTTCATCACTTTTAAAAATCCATTTTTTTGTTTTAATAAAATCTTTAATTAGCTAATATTTCTTTTCATTGTTCCTTTTTGTATGGACCTGATCATGTCCTCAGCACCGGTAAGTCGAGTCGTATTAATCATGGTTTTGTTTGTTTTCAGGAGTTGGAGATCGTCATTGGAGACGAGCACATTTCGTTCACAACTTCCAAAATCGGCTCCTTGATCGATGTCAACCAGTCTAAGTGAGTTCTGCTAACCTGACAGAGCCGTTTATCGCTGTTTGCTCCTGTTGGACGTTCTGAACCTGGATCTTTGCTCTGTTTCAGGGACCCTGAAGGTCTCCGTGTGTTTTATTATCTGGTCCAGGATCTGAAGTGTCTGGTCTTCAGTCTGATCGGGCTACACTTCAAGATCAAGCCCATCTAGAACGCGCCGTTGGAACATTTTGGTTACGTTAGCTGATGTTTTTGTTCAACCACCGCTTTTGTACATTTTGCTTTTGGTTTTTATTTTGAATAAACAATAAAACTAGAAACTTGGTCCTTCTCATTTTGTCACATCTAATGAGAAAAGTAGAAATAGAACATTGGCCTGCTTAAATCATTTGAAAGTGTTTTGAAAGAGCAAACATACATATTTAAGGCCAACTATAGGAAGAATACATTTGTCGAGAAAGACATTTGGTTTGCCGGACTTCTCCCAATTCAAGAAAAAAAGCAAAACTTATTAAATGGAGATCATTTAAATTCAGATTAAACTGGAGTGTAGAAAAAATACCAAGCAGAGGAAAAAACTTTTTTTATGGAAGTTTTACAAACTACCTTAAATAATTAAAAGCCTGCATTTAATACGAGGTAACTAGAGTCCCCCGCCTTAATGTGAATATTCTGGAAACATTTTCACTTCGCTCTAACAACTGCAGCTAACTACGAGAGAGGATTAGGGCCACTGAAAAGGAAAAAAATGTTAACTTATTTTTAAATTTTATTACAGTTTAACATGGGGAAGAGTCAGAATTCTGACTTTTTTCTCAGAATTCTGATTTTTCTAAGAATTCTGACTTTAATCTCATAATTCTGACTTTAATCTCAGAATTCTGACACAGGCGAGAGCGTATCGGGAGACGGAGACCAACAAGACCGCCCTCATCCTTGGTCTTATCTCAAACAATTCTTCGAGATAGTCGAAAAATTGAGCTTTCAATTCATATAGTGGCATCTGGCTGTTTTTTTTTGTTTTTTAAAGTTACTTTATACTTAGTTTTTGGAGCACATACTTTTTCCCTTTTACTTGAGTGAAGAAGTAAAGTTGATACTTCAACTTTTACAAGGGTGTTTTTTAACTGCAGTATCTATATTTCTACTTAAGCAACAAATGTGTGAACTTTCGACACCGCTGCTAGCAACGGAATCCCAGACTGAAAGCTCATTGGTTAATTTGTATCACGTGTAGACTGGTCCCGGAAGCTCTGGAGAGCTTTACCGTACAAACAGGAGAAGCGGCGCAAGTGACTTTTAGACACTGTCGTCGGACAACATGCGGTAATTTATAAATGTTTTACAGGGTTTATACAAGAATTACTCAAATTTAATTTAATGCTCTATTAATGCTCTTAAAAATAATTTTAATGCCACCAACAGGTGCCCGTCGACAGGCTGCAGCCATGTCCCGAATTCCTCGTTTTCCAGCCACTTTTGTTGAAATTTTCCCATTCCCAAGCTTCTTTTCTGAACATACAGCTTTGTGATCAACCAGAAGCAGTTCCACGCAAATATAACGAAATTGTTTTTATAAAAAAAAATTAATAAAGCATTTTGAATGCCACAATATACACATTAATTTTAATGCCAATAAAGGCCTAAGTTTAAAAAATAATTTAATGACTTTTAATGATCTGCGGAAACCCTGGTTTTAAATCAGGGTCGATCTGGAGTAGCCAGCAGGTGGGTTCGGACCCTGGTTTGCTAATACGTGACCTTTGCATTAGTGATACTCGACCCATCACATTATTATAGGATCAATATTAAAGCTGCTATAATATCTAGAATATTAGAAAAACATGAAAAAGAAGGAAATTTGTTTGGAAAATAATGGAATTAAGAAATGAAGGGGATAATTGGGACTGATAAGCATGTGTGGAATAATTAAGTTTTATTGTAAAAGACAATCAAGCAGAATAAGGCTACAACCAAGTGGAGCTGGTTAAATAACACGAATTACAGTAAAGATCGGTTCTGTTTTTCACATTAAGGCACGACATCCATTTCCAGGTTGGGGTCCTTTAGGTTGGAGTCTCTGCAGCTGCCTGTTGACATGTCGATCATTTCTCAATATCCCAACATCAAAACTCAGAAGTAAACATTACTTTACTTTTAATTCTTCATTCTCTTCATTCAAAGTCTCGATAATGCCAGAATGTTTACTGTTGTCATGGTTATTTTTTTACATTTAGCTGAGAGATTTTCCTTCCAAAACACTGAAGATGTCCTCCAGAGACTTGTGGACGCACTGCAGAAACTCATGGACGTTGCGAGCAGGATAGCTGGACACGTTGCAGCCGATCCAGTTGTCATGGACTCCGTAACCGACGCCGAACCCGTCCGGAACCACCGGAGCGAAGCCTCCGAGGCTGACGGCGGGGCTGGTGAGCGTGCTGGTGGACAGGATGTTGTGGTTTATGGCGGCGTAGGCGGGGTCTGTGAACAGGCTGGGCGGGGCCTGGCCCTTAGAGTTGGCGAGGTAACGCAGGGCAAACAGGTGGCGGTCAAATCCTTGTCCTGCTCAGAGACAAAGGACAAAAAAATACGTCACTTTGCTTTAAATAAACAACCTGTTCTACAGTCTGCTGCTCTTGTCATCAACATTAAATTACTAAACGCTGCACTCTGTTCTGGAAAAAGAGGGACCTCTCATATGATTGGCTAAGGAACCAGGAAGTAAATAAATACCGTTTCAGGAGTGGAATAACAATGAAAGCAATATGTTTTTTAGACCGTCACACTAGATGAAACTCCAGGGTGAATACGGCCTTTAAAGGTGAATCGAGTCATGAAATAAAGCCGGATTTTCTTTTCAAGTAGATAAAACTGAAATAAAGTTCTAAAATCAAAGCAGTTTTATTTATACTCTTTAATCGGCCCTTTTAAGACTTGATGATGCCTAATAAAAAAGAATTTAGATAATATGTTTGATGGACACCATTAGAACTCATCTCCTGAGTGAAGCATGGTGATGGCAGCATTATGCCCTGGTCATGCTTCTACACAGAAAGCACTAGTAGGACTTTAGGATACAAAGATTGATCGTCCAGCTGATCATTTTGGCAACGTTAGCAGGTTTTTCTTTTCATTAGAGCGTTAAGCAGAGATCAAAGGAAGCGGCAGCATCGCTGCTACCTCCATTTTTTTATGCTCTGTTCATTTGCTTTTACTTGATTTGTTAATACCATAAATGCTTATTTTTGTTTAAATAGACACTAATGCTTTTTTTGCATTGCATCATTGTTTTTAGGTAAACGGAGAAAAGAAAAAGCAAAACTGGCTAAAATTGCAGCAAAATTGTGCAAATTATAAGCGTGAATTTTTGTTCCATTATTGCTTAAAGCAAAAGCAACTTTCTTTTAAATGGAATATGGAAAGAAGTTTTTCCCAGTTTAGTTTGATTTCCATTTGTTTTACATTTCTATTTATAAAACAAGGTATCTGCATCAATAATGAATCAAAATTAATTCTCTTATGTATATATCAGGGATTAAAATACTCAGTATTAATATACTCAGTATTGTTTTTAGGTAAACAGAGTAGGAAAAAGCAAAACTGGAAAAAATTGCAGTTGAATTGTGCAAATTATGGAGTGAATTTTGTTCCATTATTGCTTGAAGCCAAAGAACTTTCTTTTAAATGGAATATGGAAAGAAGTTTTTCCCAGTTTTGTTTGATTTCCATTTGTTTTAAATTTGTATTTACATTTCTATTTATAAAACAAGGTATTTGCATCAATAATGAATCAAAATTAATTCCATATGTATATATCAGGGATTAAAATACTCAGTATCGACCTAAAAAAAAGAACCTGTATCGGCCTATCTCTAACTCAGAGGGTTGTGAATGCAGAGAAATATAAACTGGAGGAAGATCTCCTTCAGTTGGTTAGAAAACTAAAACCTGGAAGGAGATGAACTTCCCAACAAGCTTCCAGGTGAAGCTGCACCGTTATGGATCAAAAATCGATCCTGATCCCAGAGAAAGCTGATAGAGCTGGAGTGTCTCTGACTGAAGAGTTTCTATATTGTTTACAAACTGGTTTAGGATTTGTTTGCATTTTTGTACTAAACTGTTTCTAGATTGAATGTTTTATTTCCTAACCCTGTGTTTCTGCGGCCATCTTTGTCTGCATTGTTTTAAGTGTTTCAGGTTGAACCCACCCATGGCCGCCTCCTTGGTGAGCTGTCCGTGGTACTTGGAGCACTCGTTGAGCATCGCCCGCAGCTCCTCCACGCTGTGTCTGCTGGGCTCATGAACGAAGGCGTGCGAGCAGCGCTTGGTGTGCACGGTGGCCGGGCGGATGGTCTCGGTGCGCCCGTGCCTAAACGCCGCCGTGCTGCAGGACTCGTATGTGGCCACGGTCTGACCGTATTGCCGCAGGAAGGCCATCTGAAAGGACAGCTGGGCGACGGCGTCCGGACTCAGCTTGCTCTTCTTCAGCTGCTCCTTCCCACCTTTCTTGAACTCCATGGCGTCGATGGTGAGCTTCGATACGGCGGAGTCAAAGTTCTCTTTGGCTGCGCGGATGCCGTTCTCCAGCTGCCCGTCCAGGTGGAACTGCAGCTTGCGGACGGCGGAGGCCGAGTCCACAGCGGCCGGGGCGGAGCCTGGATGCACCAGCGGCTTCTCAGTGGTGTCTTTGAACGCACCTCGACACTGGAAGCGGAGCACGGAGCGACGCCGTCGCCCCAAGCGTGCTCGAAGTTGATGGCCGCCTGTCCGTCCTTGGTGACGATGATGCTGAAGGACTTGTCGTACCAGCGGTTGCAGCCGTCGCCGTGCAGCATGTTGTGGGAGATGTGGATGTGGTCCCGCATGCTCTCGTCGTCCAGACAGAGACAGAAGAGGGCGCTGTCGACCAACCCCAGCGCCTCAGCGTTTCCAGCAGCGACCAGCTTCTCCCGCAGCCCCGCCCACACGTCCCTGTTCTCACTGGTCAGGACGCCCAGAGGGAGCGATGGCGCCGGCGTCGCGTCGGACAAAATGTACTTGAGGTGGGAGTGGATCTCCGCCGGTTTCACCAGACCCCCGTCTCTGTCCACGACGTCGAAGACGTACATGTTGCCCTTCCTCATCACCAGCAGGTGGCGGCCTCTGTCATCGGTGAAGAGCTCGTCCCGACCGCGCTTCGGGATGCGGGTCGAGTTGAAGAGGCGGAAGTACTGCGACATGTCGAGGGGGTACGCGTTCACCATGTAGGCTCCGTACCAGGACAGGGAGGACGGGACCCAGCGGATGAAGTTCTTGAAGCGGTCCGTGTCGCTCTTCGCTGGGTTCAGATGGAAAACCTCCGGCTCCAGCAAACCCGCCCGCAGGGTCTTCATGAAGCGCACGGCCGAGCACACCATGTTGGTCGACCGCACCAGCTGCTCGTTGTGCTCTGCCTTCGGATCGGGGTTGAAGGACATGAAGGGGTTGGAGTTCAGCACCACGGAGTCACGTGCCGACAGGTACATGTCGAACCAGGGACCTGAGGGTGAAACAGACTGGTTGGTGGTGGTTTTTTAAAAGGGAGACGCTCTGCGACGCCGTTAGACGCCCTCACCTGAGATGTAGCTAGTGTGCTTGTTGTTCTTGTCCTGAGCCACCAGCTCCTCATGCAGCTGTTTCCCTACGCCGCTCTGGAACTCCTGAGCCAACTTCTCAGTTTTTCTGAGGAGAAAAGTTTAAAAAGGCTACATGTAAACATTCCAGCACCAAGTGATGAAAATAAATTATAATCCTGGTAGGAACTTACGCAAACTGGGCATCGTCCAACAGAGGCTTCTGGGCAGCTAGATACCTCCTGATGGTGTCCTCCAGTTTGGGGATGGGGAGTCTGAGGAGCAGAAAAAGAAGAAAGAACTTCACTGAGAAGAGAAAGTTTGAATGCTGCTGGTTGGAAAGGAAGATAAGATGCTGTTACTAATCCACAGGATGCATAAAAGAAAAAACACACAGAACTGCAGGTATCGCCTTTATATGGTTTTATCTATTGCAAGGGTTCCTACAACATAAGGCAAGTTAAATTCAAGACTTTTTTAAGACTTTTTGTCCCTTGAAATAAACTTTAAAGATTAGGGATGCGAGCGGTTTATAAATGAAAACCGTCCGAACCGTTCGGTTTGACTGTCTCCGTTCGGTTCATGCGCTGCTCCTTTTTCTCATAAGCATAGAAGAAGTTTACACTCCACTTAGAGCAGAAGGTGGCTGTACCCTTTCTTGACCAAAAGCCAACCACCAGTAGTAAACAAGAAGAAGAAGAAGTGAAGCGGCGTGTAGCCGGGTGTAACAGAAAAAAATCAGTTGTTATTGGAGGGGTATTTGTAGAATGGCCGGTACAGGGAAGAACAGAGCAGTTGGAAGTAGCCAGCAGCCCACTTTATATAGGTCTGCTGTATGGGGCGCTTTGCATTTAGAGTGACCTACGATGACGAGGAAGGAAAGAAAGTTGTGGATAAAAAGTGCAACAAGTGTCGCGAGCATTGTGCAACACGCGCTGTACTTTACAAGACATAATAGATTTTTCCCTAACAATCAACATATAACCAAGCGAAAACTAGCTGACCACGAAAGCCGTGAACCGAACCCGGACCGTGGATTTTGTGAACCCGTTCCACATCCTTTAGACCAACTTCACAATAAAACAAAGAAAACTGGTTGGTTGTGACAAATTTAACCTGATGCTTATTTTAACATAAATCGTTACTTTCTGGCCCAGTAGAAATGTTTACAATTTTGAAAAACTTTCCATATAGGAAGAAAGCTAAAAACACACTAATAATAGATATATTTTTAACCAATGAATGGATTTCACAAACTTTGTTTTGATCTCTACTCGAAGTCCATAATAGCTGTGCTTTCATTGTAGGCGAACCACCAAACATTATCCGAAGATTTGGTGCTACTGGGGCTTTTTTTGAGGCCTTGCAGAGACCAGGGTGGAACAGAACTGGAAAATAGCTGCTGCTTCTCTGTAACTTAATTTTAGAGCTTTGTTTTTCACTCTTCACGTCCGACTCCACAGCTTTGATTCCCATTCTGCCGAGCCTGAATGACTTCTCTCTCAAAATACGCCATTACTCATTAACATTAACTGGTACCGTTTTTAGCCATGCAGGAAACTCTTGGCTGGATCGCAGATTTTCATTTTATTTTACACCCCTAGTTATTGGCGCATCACCCCAAGGTCTGTTTGCAATATCTTTTTTTATTGGTTCTGCTGTCAGGATGGACCTAATAATGTTTACAGCTAAGCCGTTTAGTAAATGTCAAAAAATTATCATGAATTATTTAAATTTTTTTGTATGAACTACAAAAATAAAATCCTATTTATTACTTGGTGACAATTTTAAGGACCTAAAGACATTTTAATACCAATTAAGGCCTTATTTTCTATTGAAGAATTCAATGCCTTTTAAGACTTTTTAAGGATCTGCAGGAGCCCTGTATTAATATAATTTTGTGTTACATGGTAACTGGAGACATAGATGACATCCCATCAGCCGCTCCATCAGCCGCTAAATAAGGGACATTATGTTTCATCCTTTAACATTTTCATATATTTCTCCTTTTTGATTAAACATGTTTCCATCTTTTCTGGTAAATAGAACTTGTTTCTCTGTTTCACAGGGACGGACAGAAAACATAAATTTTCAGCTGCATCTCTGCTTGTTTCATTTGGAGTCAAACCAGGTTTAACTTCTTACATTTTAATTTCAAGGCCCTGTGATTAATTAAGTAAAGGTTAAACATAGCTTAAAATTAAACCATATTTTTATATTTTTTCTTGATCTACTGCTGGGTAACACCTAGATGCCCATTTCACACACATTTATTATTTTTTATGTTAAATAATTTTATTGTTGAGGATAAATCTTTAGGTCTATTTCACATATAAACCGGCCCCTGCTATCTT
This sequence comes from Cyprinodon brontotheroides, assembly GCA_018398635.1. NCBI lineage: Eukaryota > Metazoa > Chordata > Actinopteri > Cyprinodontiformes > Cyprinodontidae > Cyprinodon > Cyprinodon brontotheroides. Next base: position 4,210,175 of record JAGKQL010000017.1, read on the forward strand.
AAATCTCCTAATTCTGCAGCAGTGTTTATATTGGGCTAGAAGTGAAGGAATATGATCTATAAAACACAGTTAGAAAAGAAGGTAGTTCAGATACCCAAAAAGAAAAAAATAAATCTAAAAAAATAAATAATAAGTTTTAAAAAATAAAATCAAAGAAAATATGAAGAAAATAATTTGGAGTTTTCCCCAGTTTCGTTTTATTTGCATTTGTTTTACATTCCTATTTATAAAACGAGGTATTTACATCAATAATGAAACAAAATTCATTCCATACATATATCAGAGATTAAAATACTCTGTATCGACCTAAAAAAAAAGACCTGTATTGGACGATTTCATGTCACTAGTGGTTACACATTTCTCCAATGTGAGATCAATCAAGTTCAATTATATTTTTATATTATAATTAGATTATTTAAAATGTTTCATGGATGAAATGGATACAACTTTGTTGATCCTTTGGGATCCAGGATCACGTAATCAGTTTAAAGCTGGTTTTTCAAAGGTTTTGATCAGTCTCATTAAAATACCCAGTTTGGGAGATCCCTAAATTAGAGATTATCTGCAACAGAACAACCGCTGTGTTACACATCAACCACTAGATGTCAGTATTATGCATCTGTTATTCAGCTTTGCTTTTATATCTCATTGAAATTGGGGAGTGTTTTATGACACACACATAAACTTAGCTGTATATTCTAAAGCTTAACAGTTAATATAGCCTACCTTATTCCATTAGAGTGATTGTTGAACAAATAAAAATAAACCCATACTAATAAATAGAGTTTAAAGTCAGGGTTAAACCTAAAGTTGTCTGGCTAACCCAGTTATCCTGCTTCCTGGTACAGGCCTCAGCAGTTTGCTGTGTGTAAACTTTCCTTTGATTCTCTTTAAAATCCTTTTAAAATGAATGACAGAATCTTTATTTTTTTACATTTGTGGTTTTGAAACCATAAAATCTCAGTATCTTTATCTTTACAGCCTGTCAAATGTCAAGGCATACTAGATTAAATCTCTTTTTTCTCTTCTTGAATTCTAACTTTAAATGTCTCCTTCCAGATCCGAAAACAGTTGAAAGCCACAATGTGACACCTGAAGGAACTTTGACTATTAATCAAAAACCAACAGGTTGTAAAAAGGATTTAATTTAGTGGTTTACAACCAATGCAGTTTATGATCTCAGCAGATAATAAGCCAGGTCGGCTCGTTATATATGCTCAGCAATCATGTTTTTTTTGTGAGGTGAGCTTTTATTATATTTTAGACTCATCTTCCTAATGAAGTGAAAAACATCCCAGCAAATCAAAGATTTGAGTTAATTAAGATGCGATAGATTTTAAAAGCTTATCCCACGTAGTGCGTTTTGTCCTGTAAAATGAAAATAAGGTTTGTGCAGATACATAAATTGTGAAAATTAGTTTAGATCAGGCCTAAGGCATTAATTTAGATTCAAAGGAAAAAGCAATTGTTAAATAAACCAGATGTTACAGGATGAGGTTCTTAATAGTTAAAATTGTTTCCATTTGAATTAGGTTTTGTCCCTTTTTTAAATTAATATCACATTTTATAGGAATAATTATGGGTTTTATCAAACCTAAAGGTCTTTGGAAATGACTGTGTTTCTTAAAATAAAGAAAATAATTTGTTTATGTTGGAGAATGATCACCTAACAACATGACATTAATTGTTTTCAGACTCAATCACTGTATTTCTCTCACTGCCATCTGGTGGTCACGGAGTAGAAATCAAACGTACCCTTTACCCTACTTTCCTTTTTAACCTTCTCTCGTTGCTCAAATCCTTTAAATTGTCTCATTGCGGTCCTGCTAACGTTAGAACAGCTTATTTACTGTAGAAGGGGTTTATTTGAATTGGTTTTCCTACCTGGGTAAACTCTTCTGGTAATGCATGGAAGGAACAACGCTTTGGTGAAGGTAGTCCGCAGAGGAACCCGTCCTGCTGCTATAGAACCGAGCCGAGATCCCCGCTGCGGTTCTTCTCAGGTGAATCGGACCTACAGGTGTCCTCAGACGGACAGCGCATCGTGCGGACAGGAAAGTGGCCATGGCGGCTGCTGGCAAAGCAAAATAAACTCAGGGTGGTTTGGAGCTATGGGCGAAGGTAGAAGCTCCTCAGCAGGTAGAAACCAAGCTAACCTCTGAGGCTAACAGCTGTGCTAGCTTAGCCTCTTCGTCTCCAGAGTAAAGGGAGTTTGACATTAACAAAAATGCTTCAACAATAGCTTGATTCCTTTGGTAATAAATAAATGACACGGCTTTCAGAAACAGTAAAAAAATAAATAAACAGTAATGAATTAACAGGAAGTCTAACTGGTACAACCAGTCACGTGACCCGTTCTAGCCCCGCAACTTTTCCGGGGTTATGTGGAGGTCATGTGCTTGGACGCTGCCGGCAGCGAGGCCGACGTGCCTAGAGGGCGGCCATATTGGATCAGACACAATTCGAACCCAGTTGCCTTAGATCTCATTTTAATCTCATGGAAGACGAGTCAGAGATAATATTACAATAATCCCTTACATGTCACAATCCCTTAAAAGATATATGTATAGATATATATATATATATATATATATATATATATATATATATATATATACATACATATGATTGAAAAAAGTTTTGGCACAGGTAGCCAACCCAATGACAAAAATAAGCTTGCAAAATAATGGCAACCTCTTTTGTAAAATCAATTACAACAAATTTTCCTCTATAAATCATAGGCATTATCAAAAAGGGCAATCCTTAAAAATACTGAATAATGTATATATTTATTTTATATTGTTATATAATATAATGTTATTATATATTATATTATGCTATATGTGCTGTATTGATATCACGTCCAATAGAGCATCCATGTATATAAGGTCTAGGTATGGAGGACCTTTAAATCGAAGCAATTTGACATCCAATTTGATAAGCTTTTTCTAATGGCACATTTTAAAATTAATTATTAAAGAGGAATTGTAGATTGTATTTATAAATCCAGCATTTAATACTGGAATATGAAAATGTATTTTCAAATCATATTTCTGACAAGGAGATTTAAGAGCCATAATTCATAAATCTAATTATAAATACATTTCATAATTTAACAAAATTGATTCCTTAGTCCATTTTCTTTTTCAACTTGCATTTTCAAATCCTTTTTTAGATTGCATTTTGTTTTTGATTTGCTCAATTTACCCTTTCTGTGACCCTTCTGGTCCCTGAGCACAATAAAAACCAGGTTATTTGTCAGTTTGTTCACAAAGCGTGGCGCTCTAACCAATGACAGAGTTACTTTCCAGAAATCTCAGGGACCAGAATAGACATAGAAAATGTGCTATTAGGAAAAGCTTTTCAAATTGGATTTCAAATTGCAAGGTTCCAATCTTACATTTGAAAATGCTGGCGTCCAGCGTCCTGCTCTAAATAGGAAAACTCTGTGGCCACCGTGAAAATGTCTATATTTCATTGATTTTTCTTTGTATATCTACTGAAATGGAAATAATGACTGTATGAAAACCACATTATTGAAGCGAAAAAGAATATATATCTTTTATGATTTCTGTCATACTGTGATATTCAGATTTCAGACAGGAAAAACATCAAAATAAAACACTGACAAATATGTATTTGTCCTCCTTGTTTTTTCCAATGTAAAAGTTTTGAAAAATAAAACTGTCTTAAATTATATTTTCTTTTTTTTTCAAATGGCTTTAAGTAAAGTTACATTTTATGTTCTTCTTTTTCCAACTACTAAAACTAAAGCTTAAGTGTAAATTCAATGTGAAAGACTGTTGCAGCTTCACCTGAACCTCCTGCCATGTCCCTTATTCTGCTCCAGTAAATCATCTTTAAAGATCCCTTTGGTTTGGCTCCTTTTTATGTTCTTCTCTCCCGCACCAATTCCCCCAAACACCAGACATCATTTAGACGTTGGGTTTTAGGCTAAATCTGGTTGGTCCGTCATAGTCTTGATTTAGTCCAACAATCATTGAAAATTAGGCTGTTTGGTCGGTCTGATTTTGTCCCACTTTAGTCCAATAATAAATGTTGAAAAGGCGTTGCAAACTGGGTCTGCAATGTCTTTTCAGTGATCTGAAAAATTACAGCTTTTCACTTTTCAACCAAAATGTAGGCGTTGTTTGGAACGTAAATCATGTAATCTTTTCAACCAATTTTTTGCTTGGTGGGTCTGGCTTACTCCACCACCAGTGTCGGGACCCTTAGGGATGGCTATTCAATTCAATTCAGTTTATTTCTATAAGCGCCAAATTCACAACACATGTCATCTCAAGGCACTTTACAGTTCAACCAGATCATCCAGTCAAATTGATTCAAAGTTTTCTATCTAAGGAAAACCAGTTGATTGCATCGACTCATTGACTCAAATACAATCCCTCACACTAAACATGCTTGTAGCGACAGTGGAGAGGAAAAACTCCCTTTTAACAGGAAGAAACCTCCAGCAGGAACTCAGTGTGAGCGGCCATCTGCTGAGGCCGACTGGGGTTCAAGAGACAGAAAAGATAGAGATAGAAAAAGCAGCTGTAAAAACGGCCCGTCCAGAAACACACAGCCAGGCAGACGAGCTCCGAGCCAGCTCCCATGCCAGAGGATGAAGAGAGCACATCCAGTTAGTCACGGTTAGAGAAACAGGACCACACTGGAAAACAGGCTGATCTCCAGCATCTATAAACAAGGGTGTTGATGGAAGCAGCACAGCTGATATTTCTCTCCAGGATGGAGTCACAGCCAAACAGGAACAGGCGAGGCAAAGCTACTCTGAGGAAAAGCAAAGAGAGCAGAAGCGTTAGAGATTGAACTAACAGATTCTACAGAATAGGGGAATAGAGATAGAAAGAAGCAGAATGATGAAATGGGGGTCCCTATGTCCTCCAGCAGTCTAAGCCTATAGCAGGATAACTATAGAGATAGCTCAGGATAACCTGAGCCACTCTAACTATAAGCTTTATCAAAAGGAAAGTTTTAAGCCTAGTCTTAAAAGTAGATTCACAGCATCTTAGTCTTCTGCCGTTGCCCGAGCACCAAATAACTAATCTAATTTATGCCATCATCTGGGAGGGGAGTTTTCCTCTCCACTGTCACTACATGCATACTCAGGGATTGCTTATAGTCAAATAGTTTTCACACTAAGCTGGTTTTCCTTAAATAGAAATAATTTGAAGAATAAAATTGTGTTTCCTGTACGAATAAATTGAATGTTTTCTGATTGCAGCTTTTCTCTGTGTGAGTCTTTCCAGGTTGAATTAAGGGTTTGCTTTAAACGGTAATTAATTGGTTGAATTTAGGCTCTTTCTACTTGCACTTTAATTCAGATACACTGGAAAGATTTTCTTTTTTTTTTTAGGGTAAATACTTTTTTTTAAAGCACAGCATCACAACAGCATTAAAGAGTAGGATGAGAAATATGTTTAAATTACATTTTTTTTACCCGGTCAGAGGTGACGGCATGAGCTCCTGTGTTTAAAGACTCCAAATGGACAGAAACTACTCTTCAGGTTTATCTATAAAGAAGGAGAACTAATCAAGTTATCAGGACCTAGAGAATGAAAACAGTCCCAGAACACCACTCTACCACTGCCATGTTTTACTGCTGAGGTGATCAGTTTCTGAAATACTTTGTTAGTTTTACACCTGTACTATCTGGACCTACATCTTTTAAAATATTTAATCTTTATTGGTTTATCAAACGACAAACTATTTTACCAAAAGTCTTTTGGATCTTCTTCCTATTCTGCTCTCTGGCGTTTAGGTTCTTTTTGATTGCTGCTGGTTTTTGCTTCTCATTCTCCTAAATGTATGAATGATTGAACTGAAGCAGAGGAGGCCTGTAGAGCTTTAGATGCTGCTCTGGGTTCGATTGTTACCTCCTGGAAGAGTTGCTGATGCACTCTTGTAATAATTTCTGTAGGCCGGTCGCTCATGTTTCCATGAAGGCATTGGTGAGACAGAAAAAATGTAACTTGAACTTTTTTCCTGAACAAAAATAAACACACAGGACAATATTTAATTTGCATACATTTAGTTTTTAGTTTTTCTGCACTTAGCACTAATCCTCATGTTATAATAGGAGCAGAATAAAAATGTTGCATGACCATAACTGTCTGTAATGGCTCTTCCTTTATGTTTAGTAGGACTAAGTGGATAAATATGATTATTATCACAGTTTATTATAATCATAAACATAATTACCACAATTTTTGTTCGCAGCAGCTTCAACGTTTTTCCTCATTTCATCAGAATGGTTGGTACTCAGTGACATCTGTCAGGGACAGCCTGAACACACAACATTCCCGCCATGCACGCTGTAACGTCTCCAGAAGATCCCTTCATCAGATCTGTGTGTTTCAGGTTCAGGAGCTTTTATTTTGTACAGATTGTGGCTATAAATAGAGGCATAAAACCATCTTTGTTTGGCTAGTAGTCAGACTCTCAGATGCAAAGCTGATAGTCAAATAATTGTGACAAACTTGTAACCGTCCAAACAGACAAACTAAGCCGTTAAAAAGAGCCCAAACAATCGGCTAAAGTAATGGATAAATGAAACTTGAATGTTGTGGGAAAAGTGACTTAAATGCAGGCCTAAAGGGAATTTCCTTATTAAACATTTTGATTGAAGCTAGAGTGTGGGATATAAACAAAGTGTTTATTGTTAATAGGCTGAGAAGAAGTTAGTGTTGTGAACATGTGAAGAGATCTGTGAATTTTAAAGCTGGACCCGCTGGAAAACCTACAAAATGAGTCTCCTGACTATAAATATGAGATGAGGCGGTGTGCTCATGCGGTCTTTGTTATCAGAGAACCGAGCCACAGATGAACCGTGCTGAGCCTTACTGTTGAACTAGTGCTAAATTTTTAATGCACAAGACAGGATTAATATTTCATTCACTCTTACTAGCTGGACACTTACCACAGTAATCTCCCAGGTGTTGATTGTATCGGCGTTTCTCCTTCCACCTGCAGGCTGCCACTTGTTAACGAGGCCCAGATTTCCCATGAGGCTGCACGATTAGCGTCAATTTGGCGCGTAAATTACTCAACTTCTTAAGTAGATGATTAAGTTGAAATAATATTAAGTTAGAATGAGTAATACTTCAGTAGAATGAATCCATTCCCAAATATTTTGTTTGTAATTTACCAAAAATATTTACAATATATATAAAAAAAATTATTTGTTAAGCAAATACTAATTTCATTTTGTGAAATAAACCTAACTCATAGTTGTAAATTGGACACAAAAATAAGAGTTGAATTTTTAGACATTTATTTTGGTATGTACAACTCAAATAATCACTTAAGTGATTTTCAGAGATTTTATTAAGTTAGTATAGCTATTTATTACTATGATATTTACAAAGCCTGTGAATAATTTTTTGAGTGTAGATTTAGTGCGGTTTGGTTGTGTCTGGCAGGTCCAGTTCAGTTGCGTTCCATTTACACTCTACAGTTACCTCGGTTACCGTGCTCGGACCGTTCTCAGCACGGTTTCAAAAGGATAGTGTAAATGAGGCTACTGTTAAAGTGTTCTCCAGGATTTTTTGGTTTTCGTCGAGGAGATCTGGCCTCATTCTGGGAGAGTCGGGTTGCTTAGAAGGCTGGTCAGATCCCTGATGGGGTCAAAGGCATATGTTAGTTTATTGCCCTGCAATCAGTGTTATTACATGCCTGTGATCAAAACTATGATTATTCTAAATCATTTATACGTCCAACAATTAGGTTCTTAAACTTGACCTAAGTTTCTGGTTTTGTATTTCTGAACATTGTGTGTGAATGTTGTTGCTTGTCTGTTTTCTCTAATAAATTGTTTCAGATTCTAGTTTTGGTCTTTTACTGAGCCATTCTAACACAGAGGTACAACTGGTCTTAACCTCCAGCTGTAGATCCGGGCTTCAGTGTATAATTTTGCTTTTTTCAGATGTGTGTGTTTATGCATTTTATGTAAACAAAACTTAACACATGTCAAATTTTAATCAATAATTTTGTGTATTGTTTGTGAACACCAGCAGAAGCTTGGTGAGGTTGGAGTCATAAAAAATTTACTATTAAATCAGCTGTATAGATTTACACCCCTTTATGGTTTCTTTCTTTGAAAAATACAATCCTGAGGAACATGCTTCATCTTCATTAATTCAATTCAATTTCTTAGTTTATTTATATAGCGCCAAATTCACAATACATGTCATCTCAAAGGTACGTTCAACAGTTCAACCAGATCATCCAGTCAGGTTGATACAACGTTTTCTATCTAATGAAAACCAGTTGATTGCATCGCATCATTGACTCAATACGTGACCCCTCACGCAAACATGCTTGTAGCGACAAAGTGGAGAGGAAAAACTCCCTTTGAACAGGAAAAACCTCCAGCAGAACCAGGCTCAGTAACGAAGCGACTTCATTCTGCTGAGGCTGGGAACTGGCTTCCATACAGAAGCAGAGACACAAAAAGCATCTGTAAAAGGCGCCCCGTTTTTTTTATTTTTACATAATTTAAGCCACTCTCTACAGAAGCGGATAAGGGCCACTGAAAAAATAAAAATAAATTAACTTATTTTTACATTTACACAATATGAGAACAAAAAAGTCAGAATTCTAAGATTAAAACCAGAATTCTGACTTTTTTTTCTGGAATTCTGACTTTAATTTCAGAATTCTGACTGAATTCTGACGGCTAACAAACATGATAGCATCAAGCCGTAGCCATGTCTGTTTTACAGACTAGCTCTCGTTTTAATCCCCTTCTGCTCTTCCATTAATGAAATAGCATCACCGGGGACCCCTCGGGCACATAAAAAGTTGCCTAATTGCGTCATTTTTCACCAATGTGTTACTGGCCCTCCCAAAAAACTCAAATCTTTGTCAGTGAAGCTGAGTGCTCCACATCTCTTCCCTCATGGTGCCCATCTACATTAAGATCCAAAATTCTGAGATTAGTCAGAATTTTAAGAAAAAAAGGGAGAATTCTGAGATTAAAGTCAGAATTGTCAGAAAAAAGTCAGAATTCTGAGATAAAAGACCAAAGTGTAAGAAAAAAAGTCAGAATTGTGAGAAAAAAGTCAGAATTGTGAGATTAAAGTTATAATTTTGAGATTAAAGTCAGAATTGTTATAAAAAAAAAGTCAGAATTCTAAGATTAAAGACCAAATTTTGAGAAAAAGCCAGAATTGTAAGAAAAAGGTGAGAATTGTGAGAAAAAAAAGGTCAGAATTCTGAGATTAGTCAGAATTGTTAGAAAAAAGTCAGAATTCTGAGATTAAAATCAGAATTGTTAGAAAAAAGTCAGAATTCTGAGATTAAAATCAGAATTGTTAGAAAAAAGTTAGAATTTTTAGATTAAAATCAGAATTGTTAGAAAAAAGTTAGAATTCTTAGATTAAAGTCAGAATTGTGAAAAAAGTTAGAATTCTTAGATTAAAGTCAGAATTGTGAGATTAAAGTTAGAATTTTGAGATTAAAGTCAGAATTGTTAGAAAAAAGTCAAAATTCTGAGATTAAAGACCAAATTTTGAGACAAAAGTCAGAATTGTAAGAAAAAGGTGAGAATTGTGAGAAAAAAAGTCAGAATTCTGAGATTAGTCAGAATTGTTAGAAAAAAGTCAGAATTCTGAGATTAAAATCAGAATTGTTAGAAAAAAGTTAGAATTCTTAGATTAAAATCAGAATTGTTAGAAAAAAGTTAGAATTCTTAGATTAAAATCAGAATTGTTAGAAAAAAGTCAGAATTCTGAGATTAAAGTCAAAGTTCTGACTTTTTCCCCATTTAAACTGAAATAAAATAAAAAAAATCAGTCAACTTTTTTTGCTTTTTCAGTGTCCCTAATCCTCTTTCGTAGGTAATTGAGCAAATTAGAATTTTTTAAACAAAATTTAAGCCACTCTCCGTTTTTTCAATCCAATGTAATATCTGGGATCGACACATCGAGTCTGGTCATCCTGAAGGAATCCCGGAAGTGCTGTCGTTAGCTAACATCGGCAGGTGAAAGGAGAAAGTACAGCTCCATATCTGCCTGTTTGCTTCAGCAGACGTGCTCCATTTGTTCTGTACTCCTCACAGCAGGATGCCTGAAGTTCACACGCCAAGGTAAGGCTGCTTAAACTCTGACCGTGTCTCTGTAGCAGAGCTACGGCTCTGCTTCACCATCATCGCCCCATTTTACCGGGTTAGCTTAGAACTGGGATGAATGTCACAGAAGCAGACAGTTCGGTTTATTCTGCCAAATATCACCGCGAAGACCAGAAAGAGTCCAAAAAAATACTGATGAAAATATACTGCTTAAGTTCAACACTTAATATCAGCATTAATGATACATTTTCATTAAAAATAATTGCTTAATTAATTAGTTATTTGATCAGTGTCATTTCCCCCAAACGGCTATAAAACAGACTCTCATATCTGGAGGGGGGACAGGTGTGTCTGTCCTCTGTCCTCCAGGCCAGTGTTTGAGGACAGGTGTGTCTCTACCTCAGGTGTCTCCATAGTCAGTCCTTCAAGGTGGGATGTTAGAAAGATCTGCCTGCTGCAGCAAACCTGATTCAGATGATTATTGTTCAGCAAACTCCAGTCAGATTTGCATGAAATTGACAGTTGTTACATAAGAATTACTGCACCTCCCAACCAATTGCATGAGCAAATTTGTATAAATACCCATCATCATAAACCACATGAAATAACCATGGCAACTGTACCCTCAGGCTGTTACAAAGAGGCTTTATGTGCAACGTGGATGAAACCATCGCAGGAGTGACTGGTGAAGCATCACGGTGTAACTTTCAGCCACTAGACCTGTAACTTCTAAGTTCAGCTTCCCTAAGAGTATGGAGTGAAATTTGTTCCCTTAAAGTTGCAAAGAACACGTTTTGTAAAGGAAAATCTGAGAAAAATGCAATCAACAAATGAATCTTTGAAAAAAATCTTAGTAACTTTCCTTATTTCTCAGTTATTTTCTTTTTTTTTTTTCAAATAATTTTTACTTTTTCAAATTTCCCTTTTTCAGAATGAGTTTTACAAATTGTATTCTTTTCAAATTGTGTTTCACAGATCAGTCATCTTCACTTCAAGGCCTATCCAAGCACATCGCTTGTTTCGCAATGATGCTAAGCTAATGAGTTCTTAACGACATAGAGACGGGTTCCAAAGGACATTAAGTAGAATTGTAAAGAAGGAAAACAGGGTTCTTCTAAAGTACATAGAACGTTATCAAGGATACGGAACGGAGTTCTTCTAGACCGTAGAAAAGGGTTCCTTTAAAATATATAAAACACGGTCCTTAAGGGCTTGTCCGGGTAAAAATATGCTTGGCTGGTTAATAATTTTATGTTCAGGTCTACTTGGCCTGTGAATCTAACAGTTAATGCCAGATTTAGGAGGATGCGATGACGGGGATTTTGGCGATATCCCGATATTTTAAACCTCATGTAGCCCGATAACCGATAGCGATACCGATGTTAAGCTGGACAAAATAAGTAGTCGTGAAATTAGCAGTTTTGTTATCCATTTGACACTTTGAAAAATAATATGGTCAAATATATTTTCAATATGCTGATATCAAGTTGCTGGTTAAAACGCGGTATCGATCTATTTTACTTTCAAAATCTGGGTGAGAGCTACAAATACGTTTTACTATTTACAAACTCTCGTGATATTTTGCAAATTCTTGTGAATTTGTTAGTAAAATCTAGATCGATACCACTCTTTATATAAAAATATAACCCAAAATTTCGTGTGAATTTTCGAGTTTCGTAGCATAACGATGACATATGCTTAATATTTCAGTGTAAAGATTGACATGGTGTTTTTAAATAGCCGTATATCAGCATATGCAGATATTGTGATATTTTAATGTATCAACACTTCCCTCGTCTTTAAGTTCTGAAGTCTGTAAAAAAGATGTTTTGAGGAAGAAGTAGCATTTTTTTTTTTAGACTTTAGGAACTGAAGCTGATCAAATATTGGGTTAAATATAGGAGTTAGGTACGTGGCCGATGTCCGATATTCAGTTTTTAAGGGGCCGATACAGGATAAGGGCGATTATCTTTGTTAAATGTCTATTGTAGATTCTGGATTTTAGGCTCTGATGCACATTTACAGACTTAAACAGAGCAATATTAATAGTTCACATTTAGCTTTTCCTGCCGTTGTTGAGGTGGATTATGTTGTTTTTCAGGCTAAATGGAAAGAAGTAAGGCTGAAACAATTGATTGGATTAATTGTGATTGACTATTGAAATAATTGTCAATTAATTTAGTAATTGATTAATCGTTAACTGGAGTTTAGAGACTGTGAGACATGCATTTAGCTGTCCCAAATAGAACAATAATAATACCCAAATTGTAAAATAAAATAAAAAATATTTGTATTTCACATTAAAATTAAAAAAATGTTTTCGTCTGCCAATATGCTCTATCCAGAACTCCTCAAGTGAAAAAGTTTTATTTTCACCTGGTTTCATTTCATACAAAAATCCTTTTTCTATCCAATTATTAATCGAAAAAAGAATCAACAGATGAATCAATTTGCATATTATTCCCTAGTTGCAGCCCTACCAAAGACCTCTGCTGCCTGCAAAGATCGCAGGATTGTTTCTGACTTTTGATCGTCTCCTCTGTGTTTCCCTCTTTCACATCTCGTCTTCCTGTTAAGGATCCAGGCCGTTCAAACCAGCGCTGGCGCTGGACTGGACGGCTTCAAGGCTCACGCTGTGTTCCAGGAGATCAACAAGAAGCTTCAGGAGGTGATTGATTTACAACAAAGACCAATGAAACTATCTCTGACTGTTCTTTCTTTAGACGAAATGACAAATAAATGTCCATGGATACATGTCAGCTGCAAATATTGACCAATAGAATAAACGTTTACTTCATAATTGCAAACTCTTATTCCTTATTTTAAAACTGAAGCTCACAGATAGATCCCCGCTGATTAAAGCGCATTATCATGGGTCACAGAAGTATCCTCGCTTCTTGATTCGCTTTAAAAAAAAGATATGACTTTTACTTTTTCGTCTGTTCCAATTTGCAATTTTTTTTATTTAAACTTTGTTGGGCTACTGTATTAAACCTTAACTCTATTTCCTGACATTTTTAATTGAAAAAGCTTCCTGGAGGGGAAGCGAAATGTCTTCAAACTTGGAAACAAAGTCCAGTGGATTGTTTTTAATTTTCTGTTTCTGGAATGACTTTTTTCTATAAATTTCTAAAGAACACATTTGAAAATTAGCATTTGTGTGCAAAAATTGCTACATAAGAATCTTGCATTTTGAAAAAAAAAAATCAGGAATTCTGAATATATGTTTATTTCTGCATCAATAAATCTCAATGAAATGATAAAAAAATCAGAAATTGTTAAAAGGTAAAGTATTTTGAAAGTATTTTTTTTTTTATCAATAAGTCTGACTGAAATTCAGATGCTTTGAAAAGGTAACATTTTTTGAATAAATCTTTATTTCTACAATATTAAATCCTATTTGATTCTAATTTCACTGCATACTTTGTTACATTTAATGTTGAATATTTGGGTTTGGGTCTGTCTGACTTTCTTAAATTAAAGGAAACATTGCGTAGAGAAATTAAAAAGTGCCTGGGAAACACTCATGACTTCTCAAATAATATTTCTAAAAAATAAATGCAAAGTTTAGAGCATTTAAACTTGTTGGTTTTCAGACTTTACAATGATTGGTAGATAAGATCAGCCGGCCGACCAATTGGTGCATCTCTACTGGTAATAAAATAAAACCCTTTTTGCAGATATAACATGAAGTTACTGAATCTCCAACCTTTCAGCTGTTTATATAAACCAACCAGCCTCTTATTTTATCTGCTGTGGTATTTAAACCTCGTCCATCTGGGTTAGTAGGTGTGGATTTATGGGTGAGCTCCACCACATACTACCCACTTCTCTCCTTTTGTAGGAAGGGGAGCAGTTTGTGAGGAAAATCGGGGGAATTTTTGCCTTCAAGGTGAAGGACGGCCCAAACGGACAGGAGGCCACGTGGATCGTGGACGTGAAGAACGGTAAAGGCTGCGTTCACAACGACACAGGTGAGGAGGAAAAACCAGCTGCAGGTTCAGCTTAAAGTTGAAGGTCTGCATAGACTCTCTTATCTGCTTTGTCCCTGTTTTCCCTTTAGCTCAGCAAAGATTTCTGCTCTTTAACTTCTTTATCTCCACCCTGCAGACAAGAAAGCCGATTGCACCATCTCCATGTCGGATACAGACCTGCTGGCTTTGATGACCGGGAAGATGAACCCGCAGACGGTGAGGATCTGAGTGAACTTGAACACTTTAAAGCTTCTCTGAGCAGGAAAAAAAAAAAGAACCCAGCAGCCTTTCCGAGCTCCCAATCATTACCTTCGTCCTGCGGCGAGACGATGCCTTCAAGGACACGGTCTTATCAGTGTCAAACAGTGAGAGCTGCTCACTGAAGCGGAAATGGAACCGTCAACCGCGGATATGTTTGGAAAAACCTTGTCTTTAGTATGAAGCAGTCCGATCCTGGTGGCGCTGACATTCCCAGACTGAAGAAGTGAGAGGCTCAGACTTAAAAGGGCAAATAAACATTTTAAGATTTATAACTATCTTCCATAACCTCTCAAATTATAACTGCATCTCGTTCACTGACTCCACATTGTAGGCAAGACTCAAAGCAGCTTAATACTTAATAAAAAGGGGAGTGGTGGTAGTTTCTTTTACATTTCATTTGCCCAGAAACAATTTTTACTTGCCCAGTATAATGTTTGATAAATATAGTTCCTAATATTCATTTTTGTATATATATCAATGAAACATGTTTGTTTTTTTAAATGTTTTTTGTAATTCAGTATTTTTTAAGTTTCCAGGTTCCTGGTGTGTATCTGCATGCGTCAGATAATGAACTCAAGCCTACATTACCGCAGTTAACATGCTTTTCAATCCTTCCTGCACATTCTTTCAAACTAAACTTTGCTTTAAACTATTGTGTGCTTGGAAAAATATAAAATTGTAATGTTAAAAATCTAAAAAAAAAAAACTTGACAGGTTAAAAACTTAAGATAAATCACAAGACAGAAGTCAATGTCACAAATAAATAACTTTTATTTTAGAGTCACGGTATGTTTATACAAGATAATACTATTAATATAATGTGACTTTTCTAGAGAATCATTATACATAGTTATTTTATTTCAGGGTTTCCACAGTGTCTGACATCATTTCAGAATTCCCTGACTTTTAACTGATCAGGATTAGTTTTCCCTGACAAAATAAATGCAGCAAACAAAGACAATAATAATAACATAACAGGTCACCAATCTAACATGTTTAGATCTATAACATTTAAATGCACCTCTCCAATTTCTAAGAGAAAAAAATGTAACATTTTTTATGTATGACCTGCATCACTGTACAGAAGACTTTGCCATATGATAGCGCTTTCTAGCTTGTTTGTTGTTTTGGTAACTACATCAAAATCACTAACCCGGACGTAGTCCTACTCAATTCTAGTCAGAGTATGAGTCTGATGCTGCTCCATAGAGCTGTGATTATGGGGCGTGTTTCGAACGAACCAGGAAAAAAATGCCTCTGCACTCAATTGGATAGACCTACAACCAATAAGAGCAACGGAGTGCGTGGACGTATGTTAGCGAGGCATAGTTGTTGTCCACAAAGTCAAAGCGTGCAGTTGCACCCTATAATAAGAAGATGAGCCTTGATCGGCGTTTCTCTGTTCCTCTTTTTAAAATTAATTTGCTGTCGCTGTGATATCTTCTAGAACAGACCTAATAGCAGAATCTACTCACCTCAACTCTCCAGCCGCAGCCATTGTTGTTGTCACCCAAGTCGCGCTTTGGTCACGCGTGGTTGATTACGTTACTGTTGATCATCTGTCCATCATCGTATAAAAGCCCGCCCTGACAATTTGATTGGATCGCCTGACAGTGGGTGGGATAATACTCGCTACTATGGAGCAGAGCCAGACCGAACTTCCGACTTCAAACTTTGTGGGCGGGACTAAGTTCGAATGGCACCCAGGCTACAAAAATTACGCTAAGGTGGACAAAAATCCCGCGCCATCTGGCGGAAAATCTCGCGAGCAGCTTTTTCAAATCACGTGAGAATGTGTATAAAAACAATAAAAGCGGCGCCTCGCTGGGTCGCTTTTCAGCGAATCGTCGGTGATTAAGAAAGTAATTTTGAGTGATAATTTTTTGCGATCACTGCACTTGCCCTGGGAAATGCAATGAAATTTGTACTCTCCCAACAATAAAAACTACTTGCCCAGGGGAGATCGGGCGATGGTTAACATTAAGCCCTGCACTCCCCACAGACTGCCACTCTGGGTCTCTGAGTAAGACCTTTAACCCCACACTGCTCCCCGGCGCCGCACGATGGCAGCCCACTGCTCCCCAAGGGGATGGGTTCAATGCAGAGAGTTCATTTCTCTGATGCGAGATCAATAAAGTTCAATTATTATTATTATACCACTATAACTACATCAGTGAAAGATTTAAAAATTAAAAAATTCAAAGTTTGGTCAGTTTTATTGGGAGAATTCATCAGAACGAGCGCACAACAGGAACATGTGAGGAATCAGCAGGAGCTTTCCATGGTATTAGCATTTCAACACTCATACAAGCTTAGTTTTCAAAAGATTTGCAATTTTTCCACTAGAGGTGAGTATTGGCATGAGTGTTGTGATTTGATACATGTCGCGATATTTGGGTCACGATACGATATTATCACGATATTGCAGTATCACTATATATATTGCCATATTTTCCCCAGCTATCAAAATCAAATGATGAGATAAAACAGCAAGTGCTGTATATTTTCATCAGAAAATATTGATTAGGTATTATTATCTATGTTGTTTGGGGTTTTCTTCCACTGTGACTGCCTCAAATACAGATTTGGTGCTGCACGCACAGTTAAAGGGCTCCAGCGCTTTCTGCCAGAGTGGTGGTGCAGAGGTCATTTTCCCATCAATGTTTTATGTAACCATTTAAAGGAAAATTCCGGTTTTTAACACTTTTAGCCCATTTTCTGTGGTGTCCAGGATGAAATCGAATGATCGACACCAAAATTTTGACAATAGTGGTCCTGTCTCTGCTATTTGGCTACATGCAGAATCCCCCCTGGCTGCTTCAGAATGGCTTCCATAGAGCATGCCCGATAATGTCCTTAAAAACAACCTTTTAAGCGTTCTTTTTAAAATATGCTACTCATCCGGTCAAGTCATGCCAGCTGTTCAATGATGTTCCAAAAAAGTTTCACAGAAGAAAAAACGCTCCTGTAGTGTTTTATTTAGCATTTTGTAAATCCCATTGAGTTCTGTTGGAATAGTCAATATCCCTCCATTTTTTACTCTGAGTGACGGAAATGGGGCCTGCCAAGTTGTAGTCTTTTTACACATGGTCTAGTGAAGAGTGCTTCACTCCTGTGTACTCGACGTCCGAGGTGCTAGCGCCTCAGTGAAACACTTTAAAAACTCTGAAAAATGGAATATCACGAAGGTGGATTCTGAGGAGGAGGTTATGTGGACTTTTGAGTTTAGCGGTAGAGGATACCGGGGCATACAACTAGTCAGACCTGGAGTGTGTCAGATTCGAACGGGAAGCGAAAGTTTATATAAGCGGTTGTGATGTATCTATCGGGAAAAAATAGTTCTGGGATTTACAAAATGCTAAATAAAAACAAGACAGGAACGTTTTTCTTCACAAAACTTTTTTTGGAACGATCATTGAACAGCTGACGATCCGGTGAGTAGCATATTTTAAAAAAAAGAACGTTTAAGGTTGTTTTAAGAACGACATTATCGGACATGCACTATGGAAGCCATTCTGAAGCAGCCAGGGGATTCTGCATGAGCCAAAAAGCAGAGACAGGACCAAATGTCAAAATTTTGGTGTCGATCATTCGATTTCATCCTGGACACTACAGAAAATGGGCTAAAAGTGTTAAAAACCGGAATTTTCCTTAAAAAAAAAAAAATCGATACTAAGAAGTGAAAGATCGATATTATATTGGGCGGCCGAATATCACGATATATCGCCAAAATGATTATTTCCCACACCCCTATTTTCCACTATGTCGGACTCACCATCGGTAAGTGAAAATGGGGATGAGCACGTAGGACGGTCTTACCTTGAGCATGTCAAAAGAATGATTGACAGTTAGGATGGAACGCTTATTTAGATGATCCACCGGGAAAAGAACATCCTCAACTATACCTTTAATTTCTGTTTAAAAATCTCTCATCAAGCATTTTTAGCCATTTGAATATCAACCGATTAAACGAAAATATAGTCAACATATCGATTAGCTGAAGCCTAACTTCCCACTGTTCATTAGTTTTCCCATCGTTTCTTTCTCTGTTTTGAGTCAGTCTGCTGTATAGTTTCCGGTGGTGTTATAAGCCTTTGTTTTGTCGTTGCCCCACTTTCTCCCAGGCTGAGTTAATCTCTCACGGTAACCCGTAGTTCACTCTAACACACATTTCAAGCTGTTCTGATACTCATTTTTCTACCTCCTCTTCCCTCCATCCCCCGTGATTCTCAGGCATTTTTCCAGGGCAAACTGAAGATCACAGGGAACATGGGCCTGGCCATGAAGCTCCAAAACCTCCAGCTGCAGCCGGGCAAAGCCAAGCTGTAGAGCAGATGCTTGGTCCAGTCCTCACCAACATGGAGAGGTTGCTTCCACAGAAACATTGGAGGCTGTAAGGAATCAATGCGGACGGACCGATCCAGTTTTTCTCTTGGGTGATCTCACTGACCAAGCAGGGGATTAGTCAGAGCCCCGCCTGTCTAACTGGGGAATAGATAGATGGACAGATCATTAATTTCCTAATTGAGTTCCTGTCTGCGTGTTTTTTTAGTGTCAGTCTGCCAGATCTCAGACGGCTGCTCCCTACTTTGCTACTAATTGCATTTCTGTCCAGATTTTCTAACCCTCACCAATGATGAATTGTAACTTTGCGTGCTCTAAAACTGGAGCCGATGGACAATAAGTTGCACAACCATGACTGCAGCTGTGTAAGTGCCTCCCTCAGTGTCTCTAATCAATGTTTGTAGTTAACCCCCCTAAACAGAGCAATTTCTGACCAACATTTTATCTCTCTGGGCTGTAATTTCCTGCATTGTATAAATTTGTCAGATTTCTTTGAAATAAAGTTGTCTTTACTGAACAGTTTGGTCTGTTTTTGGTTTTATTTGCTGCTCTGATTTTGACCTCATGTTCCTCAAACACATGGCAGATCCCAGGAGACGGTAGAAAGAACGAGGCTTTATTTTTCCAACTCTACGGCGACCTGATTCTGCACACTGACACGCTGCACATGGAGGAGCATGGCTCACACACAAATCTTTTAACTAGCTCTGACCCAGATTCCTCTGCAGCTTTGGCTCACTCTGATGTCACACTGGGGTTATTTTACTCGTCAGGAAAGACTGAAGTAATTGAATCAATGCCAATTCCCTTTCTGATTCGTTAGCCAAACTGAACTGTATGTTGTTCTGCTAATGGCTTCACTCCTGAAACAGGTTTCCCTGGAGTGAGAAGTGGTTGATCAGCTGGCATCTTCTTTAGTGGAGTTGGTGTTTGCACTGGGTCTAAGGTGAAGGGAATTTGTGTGAAATGCAATTTGTGAAGCAAAATGTCAAAAAAAAAAGATTGAAAAGATCTGTAAAAACAGATTCTTTTAATATTACTCAAAGTTTTATTTCTTGCATTCCTTTTTAGTGTGTTTGTCATTTCCATTTATAAATTCCTTTGCTTGTAACAATAATGGGATAAAATTCACTCCATAGATTTAAAAGGGTTTAAAAAAAGCAGGATATAGAAGCTTTAGGTGGAGACAAATTTAATGCTTCACTGTGTAACTATATAAAACAATAAGCGAAAGTATAAGTTGGTGTCATCTGTGACACATTTGACATTTCTGGCCAATTTAAAATGCATTTTATGTTCTCTGCATGAGTGATTGTATGTCTGCTTCTGTCTCCTTTATCCCAGTCGGCCTCCGACAGACTGGTTCTGCTGGAGGTTTCTTCCTGTTAAAGGGAGTTTTCCTCTCCACTGTCGCTACAAGTCAATAAGTTGATCCAATCAACTGGTTTTTCATTGAAAGAAAACCTTTAATTGTATGATTGGTGAACTGTAACGTGCCTTGAGATGATGTGAATTGGCGCTATATAAATAAACTGAATTGAACTGATTGTTTTAAAGCAGGTTTTTCAAGAACACCTCATGTATTTGTATTTGCCATTACAGGGTTAATAATAAAGCGTAACAGTTTAATCTGTTTCCAGTGACCATGGTGCTTCTTTATGTTCAATGCAGCCTTTTCATTGATCAGAAATGTGTTCAGAGATGGTTTGAAATGAAAGCTGATCTTTATGCAGCTGAAACATGAGACATGAACCAAAGTCTTCTTGCTGTTTGAACAATTGCTGTGACCCGGGTCATTTTCCAGGAATACAAACAGATCAACGTCAGAGGAAGGGGATTCAGATAAGAGTTCAGTAGGGAAAACTGAGGGGAACCTGTAATTAATGTTATATGATGCTGAAGTTCTAGCGTTAGTTGCAGTTTGAGGCGACATGTTCTTCATTCTCAAACTTTATGTTTGACATTTAAAATGCTGCAGGAATTAAAGACTAAAATGATATTATAGTTTTTTATATCTGTCATGAGGTAGGACCTTCCTGTGGACCTTCATCTCTCCCTCCCTCTCCACCCTATTTTATGTCACACCTCTTTCAAAATAAAGGCCTGGAGTATCAAAGAAATAAAAAAAAAACAGCTTTTTTTATTTTAAGCTGTTTCACTGTAAGAGTTTATTTATATATTGTAATCTCAAGACAATTCAATCAGATCATCCAGTCTGGGTGGTTCAAAGCTTTTACCAAAGAAAACCAGCTGATTGCATTGATTAGACTTTGAAAGATTCTTTCCTCCTGGATGAGCAGGTAGAAACAGCTGCACAGATTGAGCTGTTGTTCACTCTACTATTTATTTTCTGAATAATTAACCAGAATCCAGATCATATACAGTTTAACTTCAATAACTCTATAAGATCTGTAATTACCACAGTATAACATCTGGCTCCTAGTTTCTGACTGTTTCTGATCTTTTTAGAAAACTTTATATATATATATATATATATATATATATATATATATATATATATATATATATATATATATATATATATATATATATATATGACTAATGACCATAACATAATCCCCCTTCAATGTCACATTAATGAACAAATTTCTGTTGATCTTTCTCATAAAATCTCAGTAAAACCCATTTAGACTGGTGGTGCTAAAGTGACACCTGTAAAAAGATTCAAAAGGTGTCTATTATATTTCACATTTTAATAACCGTTGCTGTGCAACTTCATTAGAAGAAATATGGGTTTACATAACAACCTCTGGCTTTTGTGAGTCTACAACTTCCCCATAATCTGGTCAAAGGATAAAAGCCTCACATTTTCAGCATGTTTTGTGCTCATCTAACCAGCAGAGGGCAGCCTTACTCAGTCCCTGTGATGTTTCAACTCAATGGGAAATACAAAGGAAAGAGAATTGTACCCATAGCAGATATGCATCAAAAAAAATAAATACTTCTTTAAAGAAAGGAGCATAAAGAGTATCTAAATCTTGGCCTTGAACATATTTTCTCACATAATCAGCTGAAGCCAACCCACACAGCCCTCCTCCATCTGAAAGGACAGACTTAAAGTCTGTTTCCATTGTTCAAAAGTCCACTTTTCACCAAAGTTCTTAGAAACAATATCAATAAAACTTTTAAAGAATTCTGTCTTACAATAGCCAGACGTCAAAAAACCCCAGTAAATGTACAGTGCTGACCTCAAAGGTTTCTCTCTTTTTCTTGCTTTTTTTGCATTAAAGTTTCCATTAACTTGTAATCAGTCAAACACGTTGGATGAATTCTGGCACTTTCTACTTTGTAGAATAGTTTTATCTCGGCTACATTGAAAGTGTTTTTTATTTTTTTTTTTAGCATGAAAATCTTGTTTAAGTAACAGTATAAAAGCCAGAGTTTAACCGACAATAAACTTTATATAACTTTTTAAACTTTATTTTTACCCTTTTAGAGACTGACCCTGGTTCTCTTGAGCTTAAAGGTACAAACCTATGGTTAGACATTTTATGGAGTGAATTTTGTTTTAATATTGTTGCAAGCAATATTAAAAAACAACAACAAATATAAAAAAAAGAACATGTTCTGTAAATAGAAATTAGTAGAAGAAAAATTTAATCCAGAAATAAAACTTTGAAAAATGTTTTAATTAAAAAAGGATATGAAAATAAATACGCTGTTTGCTCAGATTTTTGATTTTTTTTTTTTTCAAATAATTTTTTTTTGTCACATTTGATTTTTTCAAATTGTATTTATTTTTATTTTAGTTCAATAATTTAAAATGGACTTTAATAAAAAAGAACATGATGTTTGAAACACAAAACTGCAATCTAAAATAAAAAAAAATAAAAAGGGGGGTTTGCCATACACTCTAGGATATTTTCTTTTTTTTTTTTTTTTTTCACAGTGTCCTGTCTGGCAATGTGACAATAAGAATAATTGTCTTGATGCCAAAAAGAGCCCAACAGATTTTACTTTTCACAAGTGTAGCAGTATGGCTATTGCCATATTGCTCCACTTTGTTTCATGCATATAAATTGCTTTATTATAATTATGCAGTGAGCTTTACAGTTTATATGGACACTACAATGTAGGTAGAACAGAAGAGGAAAAACAGAAGAAAAAAAAGAGAGAAGATGAAAGAAAGAGAGATAGAAAAGGATATTTTCAATCGTTGTTCTCACAGCTCATGTATGTTCTACTGATGGTACGTCAGAAAACTAAATGTTGGCCTAAGTGCCAAGAAATGGCGCTGGTCAGATTCGTCAGTCTAGCAATCAAACGTAGACAGTAGAAGAAGAAGCATTCCCTTGTTTACTGATACACAGTGAGCAAGGCTTTAGTAAACCGCCTCATAGCTCTGTTTCAGCAACATTGGCTCATGAACACCTCAGCAGGCCCGACTGAATTTCAAACATGTTTGATTTTCTCCTAACCTTTCAATTCCTGATCAGGAGGTGGTCGTTAGAGGCTAACTGCCCCTCATTACCCCCCTAAATAAATACTGCAGGACGCACAAAGAGGCTGATGCTCGGCTTGATCCAAAAAATTCTCGCACGACTGGAGAATTGGTCTGAAAAAAGGCAAAAACTCATACAGTGTATGTCCACCTAAGAAATTATTTATCATTTTCTCAAACGGTGCAAGTAATGCAGAAATAAAAATACTGCATATTTCCACCATATATAGTTAATGCTTTGAACTTCCATATCGACTTTCATATCAATGCACCATGTTTTTTTTTTCTTTCTCCCAAACTGTTTACATTTGATCACTGCTGCACTTTAAGAAATGTCATGAAAGATGTATTAAATTTTAGTTTACACTCTGTTTATACAAAGTGACAATAAAACTTGTCTAAGTCTGAGCTGCTGAAAGAAAAATAGTCCCAGGAAATAATTCTACCACCGCCGTGTTTTACTGCTGGGGTGATCCTGTTTTTCAGAAATGCTACGTTTGTTTTACAGCAGATGTGCTTGCTTGGACAAATACTTTCCAAAAAATTTCAGCTTTGTTCTGCCAGTCTACCAAACATTTTTTCCCCAAAAACCTTTAGGATCATGGTGATGTTCCTTGATATGTTAAACAATGAGTTTTGTTGGTTTTTGCCTTGTGGTTCTATGGATTAGATCCTGTCTCATTCTCTTTCTTACTGATGAATCATTACCTCTTACTTTCACTGTAACAGGGGAGGATGGCAGGGCTTTATTTCTCTGAGTTAATTTCTGACCTCTTAGATGAGACACGCTTAGAGAAATAACTCTGCAGGTTGGCCACTCATAAGAAGATCCAGTAAGGCTTCATGTAAAGGTGGATTAACCCTTTGTTTAACTATCAAGATTTTAAATTTTCCAGCTCACAAGGTGATGCTAAACATTTTTTTAATTTTCTAGCAAAAGGAATCCCTAAATTATATCCAAAGAAAAATATTTAGTTGCATACTTCTTATTTTTTGATTAAGAGCCAGGTGAAAAGGCACATAGATCTTTCAATATTTTTTTCTCATAGTTGTTGTTTCTATCCTATTCAATTATGATATAAATTGTCATTGAAATAAAAACTACACTCACCGGCCACTTTATTAGGTACCCCATGCTAGTAAGCGGGTTGGACCCCCTTTTGCCTTCAGAACTGCCTCAATTCTTGGTGGCATAGATTCAACAAGGTGCTGGAAGCATTCCTCAGGGAGTTTAGTCCATATTGACATGATGGCATCACACAGTTGCCGCAGATTTGTGGGGCTGCACATCCATGATCGCGAATCTCCGTTCCACCACATCCCAAAGATGCTCTATTGGATTGAGATCTGGTGACTGTGGAGGCCATTTGAGTACAGTGAACTCATTGTCATGTTCAAGAAACCAGTCTGAGATGATTCCAGCTTTATGACATGGTGCATGATCTTGCTGAAAGTAGCCATCAGAAGTTGGGTACATTGTGGTCATAAAGGGATGGACATGGTCAGCAACAATACTCAGGTAGGCTGTGGCGTTGCAACGATTCTCAATTGGTACCAAGGGGCCCAAAAAGAGTGCCAAGAAAATATTCCCCACACCATGACACCACCACCACCAGCCTGGACCGTTGATACAAGGCAGGATGGACCCATGCTTTCATGTTGTAGGCGCCAAATTCTGACCCTACCATCCGAATATGCGCGCGGCAGAGAAATCGGGACTCATCAGACCAGGCAACGTTTTTCCAATCTTCTATTGTCCAATTTCGATGAGCTTGTGCAAATTGTAGCCTCAGTTTCCTGTTCTTAGCTGAAGGGGTGGCACCCGGTGTGGTCTTCTGCTGCTGTAGCCCATCTGCCTCAAAGTTCCACGTACTGTGCGTTCAGAGATGCTCTTCTGCCCACCTTGGTTGTAACGGGTGGTTATTTGAGTCACTGTTGCCCTTCTATAAGCTCGAACCAGTCTGGCCATTCTCCTCTGACCTCTGGCATCAACAAGGCATTTCAGCCCACAGAACTGCCGCTCACTGGATGGTTTTTCTTTTTAGGACCATTCTCTGTAAACCCCCTAGAGATGGTTGTGCGTGAAAAATCCCAGTAGATCAGCAGTTTCTGAAATACTCAGACCAGCCCTTCTGGCACCAACAATCATGCCGCGTTCAAAGTCACTCAAATCACCTTTCTTCCCCATACTGATGCTCGCTTTTGAACTGCAGGAGATTGTCTTGACCATGTCTACATGCCCCTAAATGCACTGAGTTGCGCCATGTGATTGGCTGCTTAGAAATTAAATGTTAAGGAGCAGTTGGACAGGTGTACCTAATAAAGTGGCCGGTGAGTGTATAACTCAAGGTTTTCTGCCCAATAGCAATAATGACCTGCATGCCAGCATTCTATCTCCAACAATTGTAGTATCTAGGCAAGAGCTGTCAGTTTGGTACAAAATCTGGTTGGTATTCAAAATTGTAAAGGTTAAATATTTTATGAATTGCAACATAAAACAAACAAAAAACTAGACTAAAACATTTTTGAGTTTTAGTCGACTAAAACTGGACTGAAACTATTAAAACAATCAGTGCAGTAGCTTTAGGCTGTGTCCCACGGATGTCTGTCCCCCTGCCTTTGTGATGAGTGTTGGGAGCTGGAGAAAATATTTGCAATGAGGGTTCCTCATGGCAGACAGTGCTCTGTTTAAAATGTGTTTGAATTTTAGTTTTGAAATGTAGGCATACCTTAATACCTGTAATTATATGGGGTGTATTTTGTTCCATTATTTTGCAAGCAAAAGCCAATTTTCTGAATTGAAATATACGGAGCCCCTAAAAGGACATGGAGGAAAAAAATCCCGCAAAACTATTGCGGGATCTCACAAAAGTATTGCGAGATCCTGCAAAAGTATTGCGAGATCTCGCAAAAAAATAAACTTTTGCGAGATCCTGCAAGCTCAGTTTTGCGAGAGATCTGCACTTACAATACTGTGAGATCCTACAAAAGTATCTGCGGGATCCGCAATACTGCTTGCGAGATCTCGCAAAACTATTGCGGGATCTCGCAAAAGTATTGCGGGATCTCGCAAAAGTTCTTTTTTCCCCCTCCATGTCCCTTTAGGGGCTCCGTAGAAATACGACATTCTTGAGAGTGATTTTTCAATTTTCTAAAATTTTTTTTTCTTTAAATGTTTTTTATTTGATTTTTCAAAATTTAATTTTACCAATTTTTTTCATTTTAAAATTCTGGTTTTTAATATTGAGTTTCACAAGTAGCAATAATGCATTTCTAATGGTCTGCTGCACGTTAGCAACAATATTTTCACTGGTCCATGTATGAAATAAAATTTGAAAAATAAAGTAGAAAAATAATATCCATAAAAAAATGTTTAATACAATACCAGCTTGAAGAAATAATAATTTTATAAAATATGAAAAAAAAAATAATACAAAAGTGAATCAGTAAGTGAGAACATAGCAAAGTAACTCTACAAACCTTTATTATTACAACGTTTTATTTTGAAAAGTTATTCTTTGTGCAACAATAATAGAAAAAATTTACTCCATACAACCAACCCATGCCTATTTGGATGTGTTTCTGCTGCATCAGCTAATGATGGTTTGCTGGGACCACCTCACAGGCCGACACAATATAAAGCTTAAGATAATTTAATCAGCAAATGGCTTCCTTATTGACGTCATTTTGAAACACTTACCTCTGTGTGACCTCAATAATGGCGGATTGATCTCGGGCTCAGAGCAGCAGGTCCAACCAGTGACATTCATCTTGAATTGTTCTATATATATATATATATATATATATATATATATTTTGCATCAGTATAATCTATGCAGTGTTTTACAGTACATCTACATAGATTTAATCCTGTAAAGCAGGATTTAAACTTTTTAAACTATGGTCTTTATCCAACAATTTGACAAATATAAAAAAAAAATCTTAGTGTCTTATTGTATACAATAGTTTTTTTTAAATTTTCACATATCTCAGTGATGATGTAGAGGTCATCAGTAACACCCAGGATGCTGTTGGTTCTCCTGTTTTTTTTTTTCGCAGAATGACACGCTTAGAGAAATAACTCTGCAGGTTGGCCACTCATAAGAAGATTCAGTAAGGCTTCATATAAAGGTGGATTAACCCTTTGTTTAACTATCAAGATTTAAAATTTTCCAGCTCACAAGGTGATGCTAAACATTTTTTTAATTTTCTAGCAAAAGGAATCCCTAAATTATATCCAAAGAAAAATATTTAGTTGCATACTTCTTATTTTTTGATTAAGAGCCAGGTGAAAAGGCATATAGATCTTTCAATATTCGCAGAATGAGTTGTGTTATCCCAACTATAGTTTCTGTTTCCAGGGGTCCGTTTCACAAAGCAGGTTTACTGAAAAATCCAAGTTTTCTTAACCTGAAATATGGGAAACTGAGTTTTGCATTGCACAAAGAGAGTTTAGTCAACCAGACATTGTTTCAGTAAAATTCTCCCCAGAGCTAACCTGGTCAGCAGCAGGTTTTCCTCAGTAAGCTCAGTGTCCTTACAGCCAATCACATTACTTTTGTCATATTTTGTGCAGACAATATATTAAAGATAGCATTCAGTAAGCCTGTTAGAGAAATTAGGTTTTAAAAACAAACATTGCATGTCAGTTTAACGAGGATCTTATTAAAGATCAGTATTTTTTCACAGTGAATTAAATATTTATAGGGAGAGGATTCTACAACCCAGTTGACATGCAATGTGTAAATCCCTTTATTGTCATATAATGGGGACAATAAAGGGACCCAGATTGCAGGCTGTGGGGATTGAACCGGGGACTTGCAACCTTCTTAGAGCAAAAGTGCACTGGTCTTACCACTAGGGCAACACTTCACATCAATATGAGTGACATTCGGACCTTTTTTCTTTCTTTTTTATTTTTACAGTTCGTGAAGAAGTACTGTAATTATTTTCAGGTTATACCTGTATAAAGTCATGTATGCTGAGTGATGTATAAAAATTGACAAATTCTCAAGCCTGTTTCCTCTGAAACCTTTTCATCATGAAAATTTGTGGTAAATGCATGAGATCTGAGTGCGGTGTTTGGAAAAAAAGGCGTGTTTTACAAATAGACCTGGAGAGAGGAGCAGGAAAGTTCAAGATGGTTGGTATATGAGTTACACGCTGTGGTCCAGTACCCATTTTTCTGTATATGAGATTGAGAAAAATATTCCGAGAACAGGTCAGCTTAACTTTAAAGCGGACTGCTGTCTCCACAAATAGAGCTATAGCCTTTAATAAACCTCTGATTTCCTCCTGCTGAGGAGAGGTTTGTCCTTTGCTAATTAGGACAACAGCATATTTCTGTTTAGTTGTGTTTTTTTTTGTACAGAATAAATAGAGAAAATATTTTCTTTTCTTCTTACTTTCTTTTTTGTTGGAAAACCTTTTTTATTTCGCCTTCAACATCTTATTTAGAAGTGGTTCAGCTGCTCTCTGTGCAGGTTTCTATTTACTCTTTCTTTTATTTTTCCATTTGTCTTTATAAAGAATGAAAGACACTGGCATTGTAAGGGAAACCGGGGAATGTAACAGCAACAAGATGTTTACCCTGAGCTTTAAGACAGTTGAGCTAGCCGTGAAAAAGGAAAGTAGGCAATGATTAAGAGAAGTAACCCCCTTGCAGCTGTCAGTAGGAAAGGCTTGTTGGCAGCTTGGGAGCCAGTCAATTAAAGACTCAATCTTCGGTAGTGGAACTCTGGCTAGTACCTGAGATTAAATCAGGACATTTCTAGATTGACAAAGTGTATCAACAGAGTGTATATTTGACCAGCAGAGCTAATCCTGATCAAACTTGCTCTGAAATAGACATGGAGCAGAGTTTGAGGTTTTACTTTATTGTCGTGTTTCATCTCAGATTTGTATTGTGGAACAAACCATCTAATGACCACAATGAGGTTTAATTCTAAACATGAAAAAATATCATCTTGTTATAGGGTAAAAAAAATAGCTTTGTTTTATTATATTTAGATGAACTGAAAGTTTAATATGACTAAATGGATGCAGAGTGTGAGAAAATAATGTAAAGTTTAGTTCTGAGGTCAGGAGACAATGGCTGTCCGAATGTCATCCCTAGATCCCTCAATTACTATATAGAGCTATTACTATATAGTATATAGTGGACTTTATAGTGAACTCAGTTAAAAGTTTTGTCGAGGCCTTTAAAAAAATGCATATGCACAACCCTGTACCTGCGCCAGAGAGCGTACGCCTATTAAACGTATGCAAGATGAATGCAACCTGGCTGTTCAGACACAGGTCATATTTTCAAAAGATCAGATACGTATTGGATTCAGGACCACATAGCCAAGTGGCCTGGGTCCCATTGGAAAAAATCTGATCTGTGTTTTTCAGAATGCCATGAAAAGGTCTGATGCAGTTCGCATATTGACAAAAAAATTGGATTTGGGTCACTTCAGGCTAAAGTTTGAATGTAGCCTTTGTGACTGTTTAAGGGCTCAGAGCTGGTAGGGAGCCCCAAGAACAATGAATTGTGTGGGAGTTTTGCATTTTTGCAGATTTCTATATTAGTAAAGTAATAAAAACATAATTTGATGATGAAAATATGCATGTTTCTGATTAAAATATCTTTAACGATGCAAAATAGAAACAATATATTTTGGTTTTCTGGACTTGGTGACACACAAACAAGGAAGGACAGACAAAAATATTAAAAAGAAACATGTTGCTTTAGTTGGGAATCAGAACACAAGACATCGTCTCATTTCCAGCAGGAAGAGTCCTTACTGAATGCAATGAAACAGAACTAAATGAAACTGAGCTGCAAGATTGAGAAAGGAGCCACAGTTCTGCAGTACGAGCAGGACGGTTTTGTTAGAGTTATCCTTATTGATGATGCGTGAGTCTTTTAAGCCCTAATAATACCTGCCTGTTTTGTTTCATAACTAATGTTTTCCAAAGTAGTTTATCTAATTAGGATAGTTCCTTATATCAGGATAAGAAGTAATCTTCATTCTGCACGAGGCAAAGATTTGGCAATGGAATGAGAGCGGTTTCCTTGATCTAAAAACCAAGTGTAATATTTTGATTAGGCTTTAGCCATTGATGTCTCCTCATTTGCTAACGTGTATGATGTAATGATGTGATGATGTGGCGGACTAAAGATGTATAAAATGCTCCTTAACTGTGAATTGTGGCCATTTCCCGAGATGTGATCCTGGTTGGTAAGCAGCTGCCTTCTGTAAGTCAAAGCAACTTCATTGATCTGAGGAAGATTACAAGTTCTTTCAAAATCTGTTGTGAGGTATTATGGTTATTTAACCCTTTAAAGCCCGATCCAAGAATAAAACAAAACAGAAAATTACTTTTTTTTTGGTTTGAAGTTCTTATTTTAACAAAATATGTAAAAAGAAAAAACAGAAATACATTTTTGATATTAATAATTTATTACTATGCGATAAGTTAAGATTATTTTTTGTGTAGTCTTCTGCCCTCTGTTATCAGGTATATCTGATTGTGTACAATAGGATTTTGAGCAAAGTTTTTACCATTAAATTATGCAAAAGGTGTCAGACGCAAAACATTTCAGAAACCGTATGTATCAAATATGATACATTTGGCATTACAGGGTTAATACACATACATTATGAAGTGTTATTTAAAGACTTTATCTCCAGTGATCTCTTCTGAGGAAAAGAAACCAGATATAAAAAGCTTCAAGATGTAAACACAGAGCCTTCAATAAGAGTTTAAAAAGCAAAACAAACTTCAATCAAAATATTTGTCCATAAAAGTTCACAGGACATGTCTGAGTTTGTATTATTTCTCTATATTTTACCTGCATTCATAGTCAAAGCTGCAATAATCTGAAATTCTAATTAATTCTGGGTGATGGCATAAACTCTCAATACTCATTTCAGTCATCGGCATTAAGCTGATAGTTTTCCCATCATTTCTTTCTCTGTTTTGAGTCAGTCTGCTGTATAGTTTCCGGTGGTGTCATAAGCCTTTGTTTTGTCGTTGCCCCACTTTCTCCCAGGCTGAGTTAATCTCTCACGGTAACCCGTAGTTCACTCTAACACACATTTCAAGCTGTTCTGATACTCATTTTTCTACCTCCTCTTCCCTCCATCCCCCGTGATTCTCAGGCATTTTTCCAGGGCAAACTGAAGATCACAGGGAACATGGGCCTGGCCATGAAGCTCCAAAACCTCCAGCTGCAGCCGGGCAAAGCCAAGCTGTAGAGCAGATGCTTGGTCCAGTCCTCACCAACATGGAGAGGTTGCTTCCACAGAAACATTGGAGGCTGTAAGGAATCAATGCGGACGGACCGATCCAGTTTTTCTCTTGGGTGATCTCACTGACCAAGCAGGGGATTAGTCAGAGCCCCGCCTGTCTAACTGGGGAATAGATAGATGGACAGATCATTAATTTCCTAATTGAGTTCCTGTCTGTGTGTTTTTTTAGTGTCAGTCTGCCAGATCTCAGACGGCTGCTCCCTACTTTGCTACTAATTGCATTTCTGTCCAGATTTTCTAACCCTCACCAATGATGAATTGTAACTTTGCGTGCTCTAAAACTGGAGCTGATGGACAATAAGTTGCACAACCATGACTGCAGCTGTGTAAGTGCCTCCCTCAGTGTCTCTAATCAATGTTTGTAGTTAACCCCCCTAAACAGAGCAGTTTCTGACCAACATTTTATCTCTCTGGGCTGTAATTTCCTGCATTGTATAAATTTGTCAGATTTCTTTGAAATAAAGTTGTCTTTACTGAACAGTTTGGTCTGTTTTTGGTTTTATTTGCTGCTCTGATTTTGACCTCATGTTCCTCAAACACATGGCAGATCCCAGGAGACGGTAGAAAGAACGAGGCTTTATTTTTCCAACTCTACGGCGACCTGATTCTGCACACTGACACGCTGCACATGGAGGAGCATGGCTCACACACAAATCTTTTAACTAGCTCTGACCCAGATTCCTCTGCAGCTTTGGCTCACTCTGATGTCACACTGGGGATATTTTACTCGTCAGGAAAGACTGAAGTAATTGAATCAATGCCAATTCCCTTTCTGATTCGTTAGCCGAACTGAACTGTATGTTGAAGTTGATGAAGTGAATCTCTTAATCCTGTTTATAAAAACAGAGTAGAGAGTTTGAGAACAGAGGAAATTCTTGAGCAATGAAAGAAGTTTTAAATTTTGCTTTCAGGAACTCTAAGGGACAGTATCACAGAATAAGCTCAGTTATGTACTGTACTGTGAACTCGTGTTAATATTCAGCCAGTTCTTTTATCTGACTTAATGATGAACACAAATGTTGTAACTATTGCGTTACTTTTGCGAGTGTATGAAATTAATAACTGGGGATGTCTAATTCTGAAATCCTGTGTTTGGGTTGTTATAGATACTGCAACATGTAGCTATATCCATCCATCCATCCATCCATCCATCCATCCATCCATCCATCCATCCATCTATCCATATCTATCCATCCATCCATCCATCCATCCATCCATCCATCCATCCATCCATCCATCCATCCATCCATCCAGAATTCTCCCTTTCTCCTTATAGGCTAATGATTTTCATCGCTCTCCGTAGTTCCCCTGTGGCGCGAGCACAGGGCGACTGTTACGCGCCTTTAGCAAGCATGCGCCGTTTCCTGTCGCTTGTAGCGGTGAATCGTGCCGCTGGCGCTGTGCGGAGATGCAGGGGAAACCGTATCTGATGGGGAAACGCAGCTCGACGTAACACCAGTATTTTCCATCTGGAAAGCGCTGTTTTGCCGCTGGAGTCCTCCTCACTCTCCATCCTCCCCTCTCTCATGACGCGCGCACGAGTCCTATCATGAAAAAAGGTTAATTGTGCGACCTGAGTAACGTGCAGTAACGGGGTGTCGGCAATTGTAACTGCGTTATAGTTACAGTAAGAGTAATAATTTTGATTACTCGTTACTAAAACCATATCAGCTGATTACTCCAGTCTCTCTGTTCTGTCTCCCCCATAAACACTCTTCCCTGTGCAGTTCTTCATTCCTTGTTGTTATTTGGCTCATTATATGTTTTTTCTCCTGACATCTTCTGTTTTTCTTGGGTTATTTTTAAATCTTTAAAAGGAATTATTAAGGAACCAAAATAAAATTCAAGGTCGTGCTGTAAAATTAACCATTTTCTGCCAGTCAATAAGGCTGGGTTAATTCTTTGACCCAACGTTCTCTCCAAGAAATATTTACTTTTTTTGTTTTGGTCATTTTGTCAGTTTTGTTCAGTGGGCTTTAATACATAAAAATTTGTTTTTTTTATGAGCTGCACACTACTATATTCATCAGAATGAAACAAATACATATTAAATGCTTCAGAAATTCCTGTGTGTTTGGTATGATTTTTAATCAGGACTTTCAATTTAAATACAATATTAAGCAGGTTTCTAGAATTTCCTCTTCTTTCATTGGTGGAATATTGCAAAATTAGAAATCTCCCCGTCCAGGGGTAATAAGATGCTGAGAAACTAGTCCATGCATTTGTTACTTCAAGGCTGGACTATTGTAATTCTTTACTATCAGGAAGTCCACAAACTGTAGTTAAAAGCCTCCTCTGGGAAGGATCCAAACTGTAGTTCTGCAGCCAGAGTTCTGATGGAAAATGAAAAAGAGAGATCATATTTCTCCTCCTATCCTGGCTTCTCTCTTCATTGGCTTCCTGTTAAATCCAGAATAGAATTTAAAAATCCTCCTTCTCATATATAAAGCCTTAAATGGCCAAGCTCCATCTGATATCAGAGATCTGATTGTTCCTTATGTTCCTAACAGAGCACTTCAGCCTCAATCTGCAGGTTTACTAGTGGTTCCTAGAATTTCTAAAAAGTAGAATGGGAGGCAGATCTTTTAGGCTCCTCTCCTGTGGAACCAACTACCAGTTTTAATCCGTGAGGCAGACACCCTGTCTACTTTTAACTAGTGAAGTTAGGCTCGAGTCAGTCTGCTCAATACAGCCTTGACCTTTTTGAAGCAGAAGTGTCACTTAGAGGTTGATTGGTTGATTGGTTCAAGCGGCTTCAAAATGGCCATCAAACTTTTAATGCTAAGTTTAAAACTTTCCTTTTTGTTGAGGCTTATAGTCAGAGTGGCACAGGTTAACCTGGGCTATCCTCTATACTTATGCTGCTATAGGCTTAGACTGCTGGAGGACATAGAGAATCCTTTTTATCATTCTGCTTCATTCTATTTCTATTCTCCTATTCTGCAATATTTGTTAGTTCAGTATCAAAAATGATGCTCTCTCTCTCTGCTTTTTCTCATAATATCTGTTCTGCTCCTGTTTAGCTTGACAACATCCTGAGAGAAATATCAGCTGTGCAGCTGCCATCAACATCTTTGTTTATAGATGTTGGAGCTTGTCCTGTTTTTCAGTTTAGTCCTTGTTTCTCGTGACTGGCTGGATGTGCTCTCTTCATCCCCTCCCCCTGGACATGGGAGCTGGCTCAGAGCTCGTCTGCTCAGGTGTGTTTCCTGGACCCGGGGCTTCTGTGGAGCTAGTTGATGATAGCCTTTTGTATCTTTGCTTCTTTTTCTATATCTTCTTCTGTCTCCTCGAACCCCATTCGGCCTCGGCAGATGGACCTGCACATTGACTCTGGTTCTGCTAGAGGTTTCTTCCTGTTAAAAGGGACTTTTCCTCTCCACTGTCGCTACAAACATTCTTTGTGTGAGTGTTTGCTGTCAAGCCAATGAGACGATGCAATCAACGGGTTTTCCTTAGATAGAAAACTGGCCAATCTGACTGGATGATCTGGTTGATTTGTCTTTGTAAAGTGCCTGGAGGTGAAATGTTGCGAATTGATGCTATATAAATAAACTGAATTGAATCTGCACACCTATACTGTGTTCCCTTTGGCTTTTAATACAAACAAACAAAAAATGGCAGCAATGAATGAAAGAGAACGCAAAGTAGCAGTAAAATTTCTGCCCCACTCTTCCTTCTTTCACCTTGTTGTCACTCTGACCCTGACCTTAATAAAACATTTCCTGCTAAGTATGAGCAAGGAATCCCTGTAGTGATTCAGCTTCTATGCTTGGAAATAATTATTCTGCCAGCAGATGGTTTTAGAAAATGTATTTTCGAACCTGCTTTAGAGGAGAAAACTGCAGAGATGGGAAGTGTAGACCTCGACAGAAACAGCACTTATGTTACAAAGTAAAAAGAAAAAAACAGCCTTACAAAAATATATTCAAGATA
Organism: Cyprinodon brontotheroides; assembly: GCA_018398635.1. Classification (NCBI taxonomy): domain Eukaryota; kingdom Metazoa; phylum Chordata; class Actinopteri; order Cyprinodontiformes; family Cyprinodontidae; genus Cyprinodon; species Cyprinodon brontotheroides. The sequence continues at coordinate 4,245,539 of JAGKQL010000017.1, forward strand.
ATAATACCTGTGGTGTTTTAGAATGATTGTATGATGTCAAAATCATAACAGCATGTGATTTCTAAGGTCTGCTTGCAGAAACTAACAAGAATATAGTTTCTTCAGGTCAAAGATAAAATAGGTCAGATGGTCAGAACGCAGATGGGACCTCTGCTGTGTGCAAAGAGAGGAGAAGGAAGTCCAGTTATATCTGATAAAATATCACGCTGACTCTGTTCCACTGTGTGTGTGACCATGATTCAAAACAGCAGGAGCAGGAAGACGCCATGATTTCATTATTTTTTTAAAGAAAGAGATAAAAATGACTCAAGATTCTCTATTGATCTGTGAGACTGTGATTCCTGATGCGCTCCAGAGAATAAAAGAAAGCAGAAGAGCCTGTGTGATGATCATACAGAGACTGATTGTTGAGAGGACTGCGCCTGTACATCTGGAACAGTGGAAAGTTACTAAAAACATGAAGCAACGAACAGAGCCCCTCTAAGGGAAACACAGGCTGCCAAATACTATGATGACTAAGAAAGAGAGCATGGACCTTAGTGAGTTTTTTTCAGATTTGGAAAGAAGTCTAGGATAGAACACAGGTTTGAACTCTTCATCGCTAGCTTGAAAAACACATCTTATTAGACCCGCCACAAGACATGCAGTTAGATAATGTTTATACTTATTACTGTTGTCGCCTTAAACCCCCATTTATAGACAGATCGCCTTTGAAAAACCCCATTAAACCTATAGTAATGCTTTTGGTCAATGGGCGTAAGCTACAGTTGCAAGGGTAAGAACATGCAAACAGAAATAATCCAGGTTGTCATGTTTCTTTTAGGGGATCTGACCCACATGCAGGAAACCAATCAGAGAACCAGAGAAAAGGTTTAACAAGTTTATTGAGAGCATGGTGCGTGGATCCAGAGTTACTCAGAACGCTGGTGAACCGGAACTGGAAGTGAGAAGCTCAGGTTCCGTAAGAAACTTGGACGACTTGCAAAAACAAAGACTGAAACGGGATTCACGTTTCAAGAAAAAGGTGTCCTTCCCAAAAAGTCGGTGTGGGTTATTCCAGGACTTGGTTGACTCGTTGGAGGGTGGACAGGTTTTACTTAGGCTAGGTTGGTTCCCTGAGGAGCAATGGAGCTGACTGCCACTTAGATTTCCAGGAGAACTTGAACGGCACATGTGGAGATTTATCCCCTGCTCAGTATGAAGCTCAAACGATCCTTTCAGGGGAGAAGGCCAAAACATCCAGTTTGCAGGATGACTTCCTGCCGAGAGGCAAGAAGACAAAAACAACGTTAGACTGAGAGAAACAAAGACTCAGTTAGACTCAGCTACAACTCAGCTTGGCTGTAGCACCCAAAACTGGCAAACACTCTGCCGCTTAAGAGTCCTCAGATAATGAGCCAACCATCCGCAGGTGTGTGGAAGGGCCAACGAGAACCAGGCGCCACCTGGTGGTGGAGGGAGAAAACACAAACAACACACAACCCACACAAACTGGATTCCTAACACAGGTTAGGATTTGAACCTAGGACCTTATTTCTGTAAGGCAACAAGGCTGAAACGAGAATGTAATATTATATCAAACACAAACTAAAGCAGGTTTTTTGTGCCTCGTGTTACTTGTGGCTCTTTTATTCTAAAACACCTTTAATATTTTGCTTTGCGTTCTAACATAAGTTATGTAAGAAGCCTGTTGACTACGAACTATGGCAAAGAGGCCCCACTGACACTGCCTTTCTCCCTCCCCATTCAGGACCTAGAAGCTACACCAATGTAGCATCTCCAGACCTCCTGTGTTACATATACTCACAGTGTTGCACTGACCTGCTAATTGGCTGCAGCCCAGGGCGGGGCTATTAGTGTGCACACCTAAAGTGCTTTGCCTCACATTGGTGAAGGCATAATTGACACCTAGGAAAGCAGCTGCTAATTTCTTGCAAGTTTTGTAAGAGACTCGTGCTCAAACTGGTTTAACTGGTTTATTAAGGAAAAGGTAGAAGGGAGTAATCTAGAACTCAAAGAACTGGTGAACAGGAACTAGGAAGTCTGGAAAGGATATGACAATGATTAGTTCAGGGACCGTGGGAATCTTGGATGCCGTAAAGATAATACTAGTGAGGGACTCACATTTGGGGGGTTTCTTCTCTCACTTTGATTCCAGTAAGTGTGGGTTTAACCTGAGAAGAGGGGACACGTTGAAGAGTGGACAGGTAAATATTCTTTGGACCCGGATGAGCAACAGAGTGGACTGTCACTTAGACTTCCAGGAGAACTTGAATGGTAAATGTGGAGCTTTATCCCCTGCTTAGTGTGAAGCTCAAACAATCCTTTCAGGGGAAGAAGGCCCAAACATCCAGTTTGCATCCCCTGCTCAATGTGAAGCTCAAACGATCCTTCCAGGGGGAGAAGGTCAATCCTCCAGTTTGCAGGGTGACTTCCTGCTGAAAGGCAAAGACAAAAAAACAAGGTTAAAGCTCAGAGAGACAAAGACTCAGTAAGACTCAGTGAAACAAAGACTCGGTTAGACTCAGCTAATCTAAGCATGGCTAGAGTTCCCAAACTGCAAACACTCTTGGTACGAGGTAGTGACAGTCCACTGCTTAAGTACTCTAGTAATGATCCAAAGCACACAGGTGTGCAGGGAGGACCAACAATGACAGGCCACCTGGTGGTGGAGGAGAGACAGATAGAAAACAGACCACACAAACTGGAATCATGATGGTGCTAAATTAGAAATACAACAATTTAAATCTTGTTTAGTAGCTGTGTGTAGAGAAGAAAGGTAAATATGCAGAAATAGTATAAAGTCATCTCCTAAGGTGCGTCCTGTTCAGCTGCTTTTATGAAAATATTCTTTTAGTACTTTAATGCAAAGCAAAACAAAATGAAAAAAAAAAACAGGAAGGAGATGGTTATTGGCTTCTGCCTTCAAGAGTTTGGAGCCTGAGAGAAGACAAAGGATACTTGCACAGAATGGTATGGATGGCTGCAGAACAGAATTTAATCAATCAGTGAAGCACATCTTTATTCCTGCAGCTAAATATGTCTCAAAGCAGCTGAATTATTACAAAAACAGAGGTTTCTATTCAATCTGCATCACTGTTTCTAATGCTTCACTGAAAAAAATCTGATGCTGAAAACTAAACATCTGTGTTTCACTTCTGAGCTCCAGGCTGGAGGCGACTTAATACATTTGCTACTTGAGTTCATGTGTCCTAATGTCTTATGTAAAAAAAAAAATGTAGAGTAACACAACAACATATAGACATAGTGTTTTTAATAGCTGCAGGTGCCTTAGATAGACCAGTTCACAATTACAGGTTATCAGCCCATCATACATAAGGGCTGGAATTTGGTGTTGTTTTCCCTTTAACTTGATCTGAATACTTCAAATAGGTGTAGGACACTTAATTGTTACTGTGCTGAAACAAGCTTTCTCAGCAGGGCACTCCCTTAGAGATACGAGGAGAAGTTCGGTCATCCTCAAAGTAGAGACACTTCTCCCCCACACAGAGAGGAGACAGCTGAAGTGGCTCAAACATTTTCTTGGATGTCCTCTGGACGCCTCCTCAAGAGATGTTCCAGGCACGTCCCAGCGGGAGGAGGAGCTTCAGGGGACGACCCAGGACAAACTGAAGGAACTATGTATCATGGCTGGCCTGGGAAGCGTCTCAAGCTTCCCTCAACAGAGCTGGAGGAGGTTTCTGAGGAGAGGGAAGTCTGGGATTCTGCGCTGAGAATCCTGCTCTGTGACCCCGTCCTGGATAAACAGAAGGTGACGAGACAAAACGTCAAACTTTCAGGATGAGCCAAAAGAGGAAAAGTCCAATCCAGTCGGAAAAAAAGGAACTTGTATGAATAATTAATGGTTTTTAAATAATATGTAGAATATTTCATGAGTGTAAGGACTGTTGGTGACTATACCCATCCCTTCACAGGAGCTATGGTGCATATTTCCAGAAACATAATTTCCAACTGGCTCCTAGCCAATGAATTAACTAAACTTTAAACGCCTCTATCTAAACAGATCTCTATCCAGTCGGGGATCTTTTCAAGGGGGATGAATGTGGATGTCCCTTCTCATCACATATGTCCAGCTGAAGAATTAGAGTTACTGTGTGATGCTGACATATCAATGTGGACTGAAAGCTTAGAGGAATGTTTCTAACAGGTTGATGAATCGATGCCATGGGTAAAGCTGGTTATTGTAGGAGGCCAACATACGTGAAAGTATGATGTCAGGAGATATACAAAAGATTTTGTATGTATTCCTTATCTAAAACAAGGAACGTTTTCCAGGCCAAGGACCCCTAAAACATATGGCGAGAAAGATGGAACCCCTAATTATATATTTTGTATGAAACCAGTGTTCGTATCAAACTGGTCCTGGGTAGTCACTCTATTACAGATGGAGTAATGCAGGCATCCCTGAAGTTAATCCTCGAGGGCGGCTGTCCTGCAGAGTTTTAGAGGTTTCCCTGCTTTGAAGCACAGCTTATTATGAATGATTGCAGTGAGCAAAAGCCTGTTAATCAGCTTTCAATTAAAATCAGCTGTGCTGAGGTAGGAAAACCCTAAAACCTGCTAAGGACAACGAATCGAGTAATCGAAGTTTGTGATGCCTGAAGTAATGTAACTTGCGTAATTTCTCCCTGGGATTATTAAAGTATTTCTGATTCTGACTTCTGGTTAATGGGACAGGGTGTTGTGAATTAAGCGGTGCCCAGCTTGAAGAGCTCCTGTGTGTCAGTTGAATGTGAGCATTGATGACTGAACATCTTCTGCTAGCCTCGTGAGACCATCCTGATCTCGCGAGCTTTCAAGATTTCACTCGCTAATCAGTCTGGAGACTCTCCTTTAAAGAGGCCCATCTATCACCAACCAACATAGGCCAATCAGTTAACCAGTATTTTTCTCCCCTTCCCAAAATTACTTCAATGAAGTTTCCAGATGGATATGCGAGTGAAACCTTGAAAGCATCTGATGACTGAAAGACATCTTTCTGCCTCCATTTATCTGTTTGTTTTACTACAGTGTGTTGAATTCATGTTAATGTGTATTTAAAGACATTTCAATTGAGTGGAAAAAAACTGCAGGGTGGAATATAAAAAAGGTCTAGTCAATAAACCCCCACATGTAGTACCTTCGTGGACCCCCTGTTGAAGACCTCTAGAATAAGGCAGCTGGAACATAGTTCAGCTCTGTGAGGTCCTATATTGTCGCTTCTCACTTTCAACTTGGAGATCCCACCTAAGGCTTTTCTTCATACGCAGTGGGCTTCACTAAAGCCTTAAGCTCCAACCCTTGAAACTATCAGGTTACACTGAGCAGTTTTAATGCTGCCCAGGTTTTTCTTGTTGTTAATGATGGAGAACAGAGTAGACGCAGCATTTAACTTCTCTCTCCAACCATTCTGCTGGTAAGTAACTAAATAATCAACAGAGAATGTATTTTTGTTTACATGACTGCTCTCTCTGGGTTTGGGTCTGAGCCAAAGGAGTTCAGATATATTTGTGTGTTTTGACAGCAATAGTAAGGTTGAGCCAAGGGTGCTACAGATGGTCTCAAGCAGTAATGTGGACGCTGCTGAGGTCCTTTAATGGTAAAAGAAAGAAAATAAGTCCGGCCAAAAGCCAAAACTTTTCGATATAAATGTCTGTCAATATCCTGACCCCCCCACATATAATGGCTTAAATTTTGTTCCATTGCTGCAAGAAAAGAACATGTTTTGTGATAAATCAAAACCAGGTATTAAATTCAATAATACTTTATTAATCCCAAAGGGAAATAATGTTGAAAATAAATGTTGCAGTTTTTTATTTCCATCGAGTTTATGCGGGTGTTAATAGCTGTAGGCAGGGTGCTTCTGTAGTAGTCTGTCTTGCACCAGATCTGGAGAAGCCTCTGACTGAAAACACTTTGTTGTTGTTTAAAAAATCTTCTGAAGAAGATGCTCATTGTTGTGCATAATTTTCTTCCCTTTATGAAGAATTCTCCTGCCTTTTTTTTATTATGTTGTTGAGGTTTTTGAAGTCATTTGATCTGATGCTGTTTCCCAGGTAGATGATTGGGGATGAGCTCCCACTCTGTAGCATGTTGTTCCAAACACTGAAGGACCTTAGCTTCCTTAGGGAGTACAATTTGCTCTGTCCCTTCTTCTAGTTGGCTTCACAGTTGCGTCTCCAGCCCAGTGTGTTGTCCAGGAGAACACCAAGGAATTTACCTTTGTCTCATGATCTTAACAGAATTCAATTTGTTCCTGTGTCATCTGAAATCTACAATCATTCCCCTTGTTTTGTTGACCTTCAGGATCAGATGATTTTTTCCACTCCATAACAAAAAATTGGTTCACTAACTCCCTACACCTAAATTTGTGTCCATCTTTGATGCACCCAATGAATGCAGAGTCATCTGACAATTTCTGCAGATGACAGGACTGTCTGGCACTGGATGTCCAAGGTGTTAAGAGTAAAAAGCAATAGTAATGGAGTTTTTCACAAAGTAAGTAAGTCAGGCTGAATTATGTTAAACGTTTTGGAGAAATAAAAGACTATGATCCTGACAATGCCGTCTGCCTTGTCTAAATGACAGTGGGTTTGTTAAAGCAGGTGTACGATGGCTTCTTCAACTCCAACTTTACAGTGATAGCTGCTTTTGTTTGCTGAGGTGAACCAACAGAAGTCTCTCTAGGACCTTCATGATGTGGAGTGTCAGGGCAACAGCTCTATAATCACTGAGGACTGTTGGCTGAGTTGGCTGAGTCCTTGACATTTGCATGAGTCCAAAGCTTTGTTTTCTCTGATACAGCAGCTGACAAAACTGTTGGAACACACAGGTAGTGTAGTAGACAGTGCAGGTGTATTTAAAATCACCAGTTATCGCTATAAATGCATTTGGCTGTTGTAAGTTGCGACCGCGTTGCATCCGCCCCGGAAGCCCAGTAACTGGTATAACTTATCGCGGTGTGTAACAGCAAAACGGGGTCCGAACTGAACCGAAGCAGGACACACCCTAACCGGTGCCAACTGCAGACCAGTTCCAGAGGTGGGCTTGCCTCGGTTTTTCCCTGGCCTCGGTCCTTTCGATAACAAGTGCGCATGAGCAGTAAACGCGCCATCTCTCCGCCTGGCTGCACATCGCGATTCACACCCATTCCAGTAGTTGGCGTAATGCCCCTCCATCCAGAGAAACAGAAGAAGAAGAACAACTTCTTCTTCAACTATAGACAACGGGCGTTTCTCAATATGCGCTCTTGAGCCGCTCGAATCGTGCTCGTGACACGTCATCAGCCTCAGCCCCGAGTATCGTTCCAATTTCTCAAGAACGCCAGATCGAGAACGCATCAAATCCCCGGATGTTGTTCTCACCCCGCCTCTTTATCGAGCATGCATCAGAGCAGACTTGTGCGTTTTCTTCAGACTGACCGCTTTCCCAGAATGCCCCGCGGCCGCAGCTGATTCGAGACAGCGCCACAGTGTTAAGTTAAACTTTCCCTTTTCTGCTGCTGTTCTTCAAAAGTACGTTTTGAAATCGTTTGAGGCGCATAACATTATACATTTAAGCCTCCCTGTGTGGCCTGTTTACAGAGTTAGTGCGAATTTAAAAAGTCCGACGTTGAGCCGGACCAGAGTGACCAGCAGACCCTCCGAGGGTAACCGCAGCCAGGGCTAATATTTACCCCGTCTGTAGTACACTACTCTCCGGTCTAGTTATGTGTGAACTACCGCTCGTTCTGATGGCGGTTTTTGCGGTTCGGTAATTTTTTTAAATGTTTTTTAAATATATTGTTAAAAATATTGTTTTCAAAATGTTTTGTGTAGGGAATAAATAGTTTTGACTGTTAAAGAAATGCTAAAACAACGCTTGCCTCGTGATGACGTCACGCGAGTACGCTTTCTGCTCCAATACACATACGCGTTAACTGCGTGTTCGCCGCGTTCTCCGTCAAGTCCGATCCTTCCTGCGTTCGCCAAGAATGGACTTAGCCGAGAACGCCGCAGTAATGACCGCATTCTGGAAGTGAATTGAGAAGCGCCCAACAATTGAAATCTTCTCCACACTAAATTTTTAAATAACACCAAAGTACAGCAATAATAATCAAAGCATTAACTTTCTTGAATGTGATTGGTATATGCCATTTTGATTTTCTTGATACCCTCCTTCTTCGTCTTCTTCTTCTTGTGTTTTATGGCTGTTGGCAAACAACCTTTTTGGTGCATTACCGCCACCAACTGCTTGATTTCCTCCTTTAATACTGGCAGTAATACCGCAGATCGTCACTAGGAGGCGAGGAGTCGAGGAACTGAGATAGCGTGATGTGTAAACGGTCGTCCAGAACCCGAGCTCGGCCGGGTTAACTGATCCGAGCTCGGACCTGTCTCGACGTGGAATGGTTTTTCAAGGGTAGTGTAAATGGGGTAAAATATTCCCAGTAACATGTCCTGGGTGACACCAGCTCTTGTTTACAAGCACTGTCAACCCACCTCCTTTGAGTTTTCCTGTGTTCTTTAAATCTCTGTCTGCTCTGATGGTCAGAAAACCTGGCAGAGAGACGCTTGAGTCCGAGGTATGATCCTGCAGCCAGGTGTCAGTAAAACTAATAATGCTGCATTGCAGATAATCTGGCTGGGTCCTTGCAAGGGCTTGTATTTCTTCTAACTCTAGTCCTTAAGATCTGACATTGCCCATAATGATTGATGGAAAAATTGGCTTTTATTTCTTTTTTCTCTCTCATCTTTTGGCTAGTTGCTATGCATTCCTTGTACCTAAATTTCAACACAGCTGGTACTTCTGGAAGTAGTTAAAGTATTATCTCAGCTTGGGAGATGTTAATTAGCTGCTCCCAGTTGTAAAAATAAACTTCCTATGGTCACTGTGGTGACATATCATGACAAGTATTAAAAAAGGACAAAAATATCAGTAAAAATCCTTCCAGTTTCTCAGCACTCAACACTAGAAGCAAAATACATTAGAAAAAAGAAACTCTGACCCACAAATAGAAAAATTAAAGCTCTTGAAAAGAAAGAATATCAGAGTGAAGCTAGCAGAGCTAATCCAATTTGCAGCCACCTTAAGCAGCGCAATTTTCGAATTGAAAGTACAAAAGAAAATAAAAAGCTCAATCAAAAGAATATTTTGAGTATTTTTTTCCTGTTTTGGCTGCTCTTTTTCTCCAGGATGGAGTCAAAGCCAAACAGTAACAGACAAGATTATGCTTTTTATAAGCAAATATCAAGTAATGCTTTTATATTCAACTATTATCCCAAAGTTTAAACAATCTAATAAAAAATTAAAGTGTTCCCATCGCTTAATGAGCTGTTTGTAAATACAAACATCTAAACCTACATAGACATGCGTATGCATAGAAATGTACATGCATACACGTGTTTAGAAGCTACTTATTAGGTCAAGAGTTGGGCTCAGAGATCTCTCTTTAACTGTCTTTCTGAGACAGAGACACCAGAGGAGCAAGTTTACCTTAAACATTTTCTAATATAGAAAATATTTATAGATCAGTGTTTCTATGTTCCTATTGGTGTTATATCAGGGGCAAATCCTGTTAATTCAATGACTGTATGCAAAAACTGGTTTTCCTTAGATTGAGAACTTTGAACCTTTAATCTGACTGCATGACTGATTGAATTTACCCTGTAAATTACCTTGAGATGACTTGTTGTGAATTGGTGCTATACAATTAAACAGAATTTCATTTATTTGACCATTTGTGTTTATCTAAATTTAGCAAGTTAACTTTGAGCTGTCAGTGATGTTGTCAGAGTCTTGGTTTGTTGGTCCCTGTTTTTCTTGGTTTTCCATTTGTTGTCCTCTGCTGCCCTCTTGTGTCTTCTTTCCCTTGCTCTGTTTTTCTGTTCTGCCCTCACCTGTTTTCAATTCCCTCCTTAGCCCTCTCTTTGTCTCTGTCCCCTTTAAAAGCCCTCCCTCTTCAGTGTTCCTGTTTGCTGGATCCTCGTCTAACATCTGCCTGCCTTCCTCGTCTCTCCCTGGCTCCTAGAGTTTGGTTTACCTCTGATGTCTCCTTGGTTCTGGTGCGTTTGTTATTTTCTGTTGGATTTTGATTCCTGCCCCTGTTCCTGTGAACCTTAATAAACCCACTTAAATTCACCTCTGCTAACTGGTCTCTGCATTCGGTTCCTCCAAACAAACACCGCCTCATGACAGATTTAGTTAGAAGAGATATATCTTCTATCCACCATGGACAGATATTGCTTAAGACATTTATGTTCTACATATTTATGGCTGATGCTACGCTACTGTGTTTTCTTAATGTGCTAGAATAGCATCGTCATTGGTTGCTTTTATACTTTTGATCTAATCTGTTGAAACAATCTCCTCACTGAAGGTACTTTATTATGATCATCCAGTTGCAACAGTTAAGGAGTTTTTTTTTGGTTAGGTGGGACCACTATTATTTATGATCATGAGAAACTTCAACGCTTTTGAACATCCAATAATCAGAGGTTTCTGTGTCTCTCAAACATCTTTGAAATCCAAATTCTTTAGTGGAACCAGTTCTGATTACACACTTAAAGGCCACGCCAAAGCTATAAAAATAAAGGAAAGGAAGAATATGTGTTTTTGGCTCTTTTTCCTCCTAATTCAAATTCTTTTCAGTACTCCTTTCCTTTTTTCCCCCTCTTTAACCTCCCTATCTCACACATCTGGAGGGGATCTGGTGCAGATCTGTGACTGCTTGCCTGCTATGGGACAGACAGAATTTGGACCACACATTACTCTTCAGTACTTTTTTCACCAAATGTTCTTAGGGGTAAAAGTACCGTACTGCAGGAGCTCTGCTGCTGTATACTTTATGGTTGCTGTTATGTTAGACGGAGCTTGCGCTGAGCTTTGAGTCGAGGTAATTCATCTATGCATGGCAGTTCTGAATTCTGGCATGTGTAGGACTATCTGGATAGTTGAATATAGACAACAGGCCTCTGATACTTCTGCAGATAAAAAACAGAATGAAATCATGGACAATAAAACCGAAAGCACATAGATCCATGTGTGTGGAAGGCAAAACTTATGTTGATTTAACAATATTATTCAAGGTGGTATCTGTAGCTGCAGCTTAGTAGAGGGTATCCGTGAACATCTGGAATCAAACTCCTGTGGTATGCATGCCTGGGCATGCTCGTTTATAAAGGATTTACAAACCTTCTACAGAAGGAAAATATGATCAGCGAGCCCATGAGCTCCACTTGGAGTGGACCTGTATAAGAGCCCAGGCATCTGTGGGAACGCCGCCACCTAGAGAGGACCCCACAGGGACCCTTTACAACCACATGGACATTAACAAGCACTCAATCAAGATGCGAACTGAGGCAAACACTGAACTATCACTCCTCATACATACATTATCACCCCGGTCTTTGGGCCAATCCTCCTGGGGAACAGGCCCAGAGACCCAGGAGAACCCCAGACCCCTCAGTGTGGGAAGGGGGCTGGCAAAAAGATGGCTAGAGGAACCAAGGAGAGCCATCCGAGCCATGACCATCCCCATGGCCCCAGCACTCTCCTCGGGCAGAGAGGAGAGATCAGAGGTGTGAAAGACCCCATACACACCTCGGATGTATTGTTGTTGCCTTTTGGACTAATGTGTATTTAAAACCAGGAGGTAGGGTAGACGTGCCCTCCTCACCTCTTCTATCCTAAGTGTCTGAATGCGTTCAATGAGCAGTGGTGTCAAAAGTACACACATTTATTACTTAAGTAGAAGCATAGATACTGGAGTTTAAAAAAACTCTGGTAAAAGTTGAAGTATCAACTAGCCCTCTTTACTCAAGTAAAAGTGAAAAAGTATGAGCTCCAAAAACTACTTGAAGTATAAAAGTATAAAGTAACCTTTAAAAAAAAAACAGCCAGATGCCACTAAATGAATTGAAAGCTCAATTTACGACAATTTTTTTTGACATAGGGCCAAAGATGAGGAAAGGTCTTGCTGGTCTCCATCTCCATCCCCCGATCGCTCTCACATTCTAGCATGGCATAGACAATTTGCTTTTGCAGTTTGAAGAACACCAACTTGCTTCTGATGATTTCCTTTAGCTAACCAATGAGTGTTTGCGTTATATGACTCATCCAATCACACTGATTTTCACTAGATGTTGATGGGGCCAATGATCTGCATTGGATGCAGCGCATAACGGTTGCTTTAAAATTTTAAGGAAAAGAAAGAGATACTTGTGTGAAAATGTAATGAATAGAAGTCAGAAGTAGGAAGAAAAATAAGTAATGGAGTAAAGTATAGATACCTAATGTATACCTACAGCAACGAAGTATTTGTACTTAGTTTTTTGACACCTCTGGACATCAGCATCGGAAGCCCACCCTGATGCCTTACATATCTTTGTCTGTCCATCACTGATGCTTCCCCTCACCTGCACTATCACTAACCTGACTCCGCCAGATGGATTTGCTCCGCATATCCATCTGGAAACCTTCCGTTTAAGTAATTTTGGGAAGGGGCGAAAATACTGGTTAACTGATTGGCCTATGTTGGTGCCAAAAAAAACAATCAGATCAACGAAGCATATGACGTACTAACAGAGCGACGACGAAGAGGAGCCAATTGATAGATCAAACTCTTGCCGAAACCAGTCGGAAGAAGAGAAAAAACATCTTTTCCTCTGAGAAAAGCCTCCAGAGCAGTGTTTTGCTCTTCTTTCAGTGAAGAAATACTCTGTAATTCCGATAAAACTTGCTCGATAGCCACACTAACGCTAGTTTCATCGGCTGAAGCCGCCATGTTCTTTAGACTGAACTGTCGCGCCTCTCGTTGCGTCACACCTCAACCCGCCTCAAAGCCAACGCTGATTGGACGTTCGTTTGGTGAACGGCTCCAAATTTTCTTTAACAGAGAGTCTCCAGACTGATTAGCGAGTGAAACCTTGAAAGCTCGCGAGATCAGGATGGTCTCACGAGGCTACACTATCACATCACCAGACACAGCTTCAGAGGGTAATGTAAATTGGGCTTTTTATTCCCATCCCACCACTAATTTTAATTTAACAAAGACTAATTACTTGATTTCTTATTGAATGGCTCACATCAGCTCTCCTTACACGTGAAAGCCGACCCTAGACGTGAGCAGACGGGGCATGCAGGCAACACTGAGAAAGGAAGGGGACATCAGTTTTTGGTTTAAGGTGAAAAACCTAACATTTCTGTGCTCAACCGCTACCCTGAAATTGCAGCAATTTTACATGCTAGTTAGTGCAGATAATGCTGATTTCATGCAGTGAATGTTTATTGCACTGACATTAGATCAGCCCATATTTTTTGTACAGTGTTTCTATTGGGTTTTTTGCAATGCAGCAAGCATAAAAGGCTCTTTTGATGGATGGGTTTTAGCTTGTCTTGGGGGGCTGCTTTTGGCGCAAAACATTCATATCTCTGTCAACATCAGAAGACGTAGAGAAGTTTTTGTTTTTCTTTTCCTTTGCATGGCTTAACAAAATTTGTCTTCCCAAGTTTACTTTTACACTTCTTATGACCTTTGCACAGCTGTTCCTCTTAACAAATTGGCCCTGATGTGACATGCTTGTTTTACTCCTTTAAGTCAGACCATGCAGCTTGGAAGGAATGAGGTAGAAAACAGAACTGAACCTTTGCAACTATGGGACCAGGGCTTAAACCACTAACCTTCTGAGCAGTAGGTGTATTTTTGTGGTTATCATTTAGCCATAAAGGGAAGGTTTTAGGTATGCAAATGTTAATGTCTTTGTCATGGGGCCTTTAAGTGATCTGACCCACATGCAGAAAACCACACAGAGAACCAAGGGAAAGTTTGACTGATTTATTCATGAGAATCACAGGAAGTAGAATCTTGAATTCAGAGAGCTGATGAACCGGAACTAGAAGTGGAAGGGAAGTTCACAGCGGTTAGTTCCATGGTCGCAGGAAACTGAAAAGAGTTCTTGAAAAATTGATGAAGTGGTACTCACGTTGGAGGGGCTCTCAGTCTAATCCTTGAAACCAGAAAGTGTGAGTTATCCAGAGGATGGGCAACTCGTTGGAGGGCGGACAGGTTGGTAGAGTTGGACCCTGAGGAGTAATTAGAGCGGACTGCCACTTCCGACACACTGCCACTTCCGAATTCCGACGGAACTTGAACGGGTCGTGTGGAAGTTTTCCGATGCTCAGTGTGAACACAAAAGATCCTTCCAGGGGGAGAAGGCCAAACCTCCAGTCTGCGGGAAGGCTTCCTGACAAAAGGCAAAGACAAAAAACAAAGTTAATCTCAGAGAAAATGAAGCTCAGGTTAGACTCAGCTATTCTCGGCTTGGCTAGAAAGCACCAAAACTGGCAAACACTCTGGTGTTGAGGTAGTGGCAGTCAATCCGCTCAAATACTCCCCAGTGCGATGAACCAACGGAAGCCGCAGGTGTGTAGGAGGGCCAACGAGGACAGGGCGCCACCTGGTGGTGGAGGGAGAGACAAACGCAAAACAACCCACACAAACTGGATTCCTAACAGTCCTACAAAGATAAACCGAGAAAATACTTGACTCTGTTAGACATGACAATATTTAATTTGACAGAATTTGTATTGATATAGCCGAATGGATCTTAAATGTAAAAATTATTTATAGTCAAACTTCTATTTCACTGTCATTTTTATATAAGTTTAAAACCTCCATCCGCCAGATGGGAGTACAGGGGGGATTTTTACCAAATTATTGCCAATTTACACCACTAGTATATATGGAACTTTTTATTTCAAATGATTATTTTGATTAGCCCATCCTTTGTAGATAATAATCAGAGATTAGTTTAAATAGCCATGTACATGACTGAGTACTGCCAATCCTACAGAATATAGACATCTCGTGAACAGAACCTGTCTGACAACATGAAGCAGGCTTACAGTAAGCTGTGCGATTTTTTTCAATTGTTGCACGCAGCTACAGCTCACACTGTACGATGAAACCACAGGGTTGATCGGTGGTGGTCGTGAGAGGCTGACTGCCCCCGTTATCCCCTGCAGACTACACGACGCACGACCCACGATCAAGCTGAAAGTTGGTCCAATCGAAAAATTCTCGTAGGACTGGAAAGTCGGCCTGAGTAGGGCAAAAAAAATCGCACAGTGTAAGCCCGGCTTTAAGCTATATGCAAACTCTGCAAGAAATTAGACATTTCTGCTGATCTCCAAGTACAAAAATGAAATTATTCAATCCTTTTATGTGTTAATCCTCTGCTTCCAGAGTTCTTGACACATAATCTTGGGGCATTTTCTGGTGATGTTTTTTAAGAACTATTTTGTTATTGGTCAGGAATGTGAACAGTGTTTTTTTTTTTTTGTTGGTTAGTTAGTTAGTTATTCAGGACAAAAAGCTACTTATGGAAGTTCCAAAAAAAGAAAATTAAAAACAATCCACTAGACTTTTTCCAAGTTTGAAGACATGTTGCTTCCCATCCAGGAAGCTATTTCAATTCAAAATGTCAGGAATAGCGTTGAGGAACATTGGGACGGACGAAGCAGTTGTTTATTTCTTTCCTACTTATGGAAGGATCTTTAAATACTTCCTCAGAGTTCTGCATCAGTTTATTGAGAAGTATAAAATGTCCTGCCCATTGTTTTTGCCACCATGAGTAATGCAGCCTTCTTTCCCCCAATAATAACAACAATTAAAAGTTGGCAACAGATTGATTAGTTTGTCTTATCGCTGGGAAATGCAAACCTCTGAGCAGGAGCTTCTTGCTTCTGTAGTCAGTAAAAAACTGAAACTTGACAAATGAGCAAAGTGGATTTCTTGGTGAAACATTATTTCTAAACATCGATACTCATACAACCTGGTTGGTGAAATCAGTCACAGTTGAGGATACTGCAGCACTAACAGTATGTTGCAGTCTGGGATTTGCAGAAGGAAAGCTATCCAAGCACAACAGCAGATCCAAATCCAAATGGCTCAAAAAAAAAAAAAAAACAAAATGAAGGTTCAGAAGTAACACAGTAAAAGTCCACATATGTTTCATATCCTGTTTCCTGATCTTAAACAGGCTGCTAATGCATAAATAAATCTTCCAGTGTTGCTCAACTGAACAATTTCTGCAAACTAGAGTGGCTCAGGTTTCTTGCAGTAAAAAAATGACTGACTATAATTAATTGGAAACTCTTGATGGTAAAAGTCGCCCCTAAGGATGGGGCAAGCAGTCGATAGGTTTTATTTTTTTTTTTACATTTGAGTCAGGTTAACTGCTCTGAGCAACAACAGGATATTTCCCTACAAAGCTGCTCTACACCCAGAGCGCAGAGGGGCTGCTGCTCAGAGAGTAGAATTCATGAGGATTACTCAGACATGAACAGGCTAATTAAAATACCCCTTTTGTCCATGAAGGGATATCTGTATAACAAAGTTTAAAGCACAAACATGAATGTGAATTTTGCAAGATATAGACCCTTTAAGCTGTGTATTAAATCACAAATACAGAGAAGATCTGGAAATATTTTTTTACTATATTGTAAAGATGTCATTTGCTGTGTGTTTGCATGTGCAGCAGAACCGCCCAACAGTAGACATGGACTTTCCAAAGCATACCATTCTGCAGGCCTTCTGTGTAATGCTCCTGGCATGGATGCTGGTGCGCTGCCAGACCCCTGTCGAACCTGAGCAGGAAGAGGATGAAGAGGTAGTGATGGAAGCTGACAATGCAACTTTGGCAACATCCGAGTGTCCATCTGAATGCAGCTGTACGGCAGACGGAGCAGTGGACTGCGCTGGAGTTGACCTTACAGAGTTCCCAGAAGAGCTGCCCAATAAAATTCGCCGTCTCTCTCTACAGGTCAAACACAAATAAACAGAAACTTTCAGAAACAACTACTCATGAGCAATTTGACATTTGTTTTACCCAGAACATAATGTTCTGCCATTGTAAAGATTGCATGTTTCTGATTGCAGAACAACAAAATCAAGGAAATAACAGTGGAGCACATTTCCCATCTGCATCAGCTTGAGACTCTCAACCTCCAAAATAACTGGCTAACCACAGAAGGTAAACACAGTGACCCAATCGCAACACTACACTGAAGCTCTGTGTTCACAGGGAAGCAAAATGCATGCAGCGTTCCAAGGGCGTTCTGATCAGACAGAAAGGAAAAGTTTAATAGTGCAGCTTAGACGATTGATGCTAATATCCTCAGTAGAAATCTCACTGGGGCAAAATAATTACTGTTATTATATTCATTGTCACCTCCTGCCTGTTTCAGCTGTTTGTGACAAGTGTTTAAATACAGAACATGAAAACAAGAAATGAATGACAATAAATAGGAGGGAAAGATTTAACTGTTTTGACAGAAAGGTTTTTGAAGTGTTGGAGTAGTGAGGTTTTGCTGATGGTTAAGTCTGAAAAGGACTTTAAAAAAAATAAATCTATTTTTTCCCACTGCAAGCCCTAAGAAAGAACTCGATCGACTAGCATTACCATTTTGTTTCTCATCCGTTTCAAATTTTTATTTATTTACTAAGGTATGAGGCTTTGTTTTAAGAGATACTCCAGCCTTGACATGATTCTTGGCACTAGTTCTGGTCTAATTCAGGATTCATCTCACCTGTCAGCTCCACCCCGTTCCCAATCATCCTCCATCAGATCCACCTTTAGGTTTTAACGACAACTTGCATCCATTATTGTTGCAGTACTGCCAATGTTTGGATCCAAATATCTATCCATCAAATTCTCATAATGATCCCAGTATAAAAAACAAAAAAAAACAAAAAAAAACAAAACAGAAAAATCTTCTTTTCCCCCTGAATACTATTGAACTTTTCAGCCACATTTTCAAATTTCAATTCCCATTAAAACAGAATTCTGTTTATAATAATGTTCTTTCATTAACATATTTTCTATAACTAATAAAGAAATGTTCCATTATTTCTGCATTATCACGCCAACTAGAAAAACCAGTACTGTAAGTAACTATTTTGTATCCTATTATCCCACCTAATTTTCCATATCTTCTTGCTTTCTCTCCAAGCTATACTTTTGCCTTCAAATTTAGATAACTTTACTGGGAAAACTCACTTGAAGGAGATGAAAGGATGACAAACAAGCAACAGTGACTGAGCAGAATGTGCATATATGGGAGAGAGAAACAAAGACCAGGCTGATCAGCAGACTGGGAGCAGGTGTGAAAAGAAGAGTCTAGAAGGGAGCTAGGGGAAGGAAAGTGACACAAGAGGGCAAACAAGAAATACCTAAGAACTCAAACACATCCAGAAAACACCACAAAATAGGAATTAAACCAATAAAACTAGAAAACAAAGAAAAGCATGGATCAAAGTGAAACTGAAAACTCAAAAAGAAAACTTAAACGGAATCAAAACCGTGACACTGCGCTGTTATGGAAGCTGAGTTTTTAATTAAGGTGAGGTGGTTAAATCGAATGTGTTGACATAAAGCAACATAAAACAATAAATGTTTAACTGCAACATGAGTGAATTCAATTCCATCAATAAAATCCAATGAATTATTCAGACGCAGTAATAATTAAACTGAGCTGAACTGGCCCTGCGGCAGATTGGGGACCAGGCCACAGTGTACCCCCCTTTGGAGATAGACACCACCATGATCCCGATGGTTGGATGGACTGACCTGGCATAAATACTCTGATTAACATACATCTAAAACTGACTTAACAGCATTAAGTTATTAAGAATAACTAGAATGCTGGATTTAGTGATCGTAATATTGTTTAATTAGTTAAAAATTATAATCTTTGCATTTAGTCAACTAAGTTTAGTTGAACCAGTTGACATAACTTGGTGATGTAAATTGATGTCTTTTTTCTAGGAGCTATTAAGCCTCAGAGAGCTAAGGTTGGTCTGAGAATGAGTGAAATCATCTTAAAGGAAAAGTCTGGTCAGCAAGGACTAATCAATTAATAATTTTTTACACCTAAGATGAATACGTTCGCAGTGATTTAATGAATTTTATGCGTTAATCAGTAAAAAATAAAACCATATTTTTCGTTACGATCACTGAGTCTGGCAGCGCCATTTTTGCCCATTTCTGCCACCTTCTGGCAGTGACGTCACGGTGCGGTAAGCCTAAGCGCCATTCTCCTAAAACTACACAAGCAAAATCAATGGGAACTACTAGACACATCTGCAATCAACAACAATTATTGAAGATTTCCAGAGGACTTCATTATTGGAAAATTGCTGAGCCCCTCTGATGACATGAACAAAAAAAATTTTAATCAGTGGTTCACAAAGTAGTATTTACGTATGCGCATCTAAATACTACTTCGCGTACACGCATAAGTTTAACGCGTGCGCACAAAATAGTTATTAATAATATTAATATCATTCCTGGACAACAGGGTAAGCAAATCGAAGCGCCAGCCTTAGACATTAGAGAAGCTACGCCGGCCGATTTGCTTACCTACTTCGTGGCCACAATTAAAAAATTTTTTTGACCATGTCATCAGAGGGGCTCCGTAGAAATTCACCAGAGCTATAGTGAAACTGACAATGCCCCGTGCATGGCAGCTGGATGCTGGAATACATCGGGTAAAAGTGAAAAAAAAAAGAGTTATTCCACCTTTCTGATTCCTGATCCTCCACGGACGGGTTGGTCGTTTGATCGCCAACTTGAAGAGGAGGATTTGCCATCGAACTTCTGGCCAGAGAAAAAACCCGTAATATGTAGCCAACATTTGGAAGAAGAATGTTTTCAAGATGACTTGGATAATAGCGCGTTGTGACAAACACCAGATACAGCACTGGGACTTGATCAACAGCCGATACCGCACCGTGACGTCACAAAACCAGTAGGTGGCAGTAGTGTTCTTTGACAAACATGGATGCCTCCAGTAAAGCACACATTCAGATGAGAATTACTCTGAATTAAAACACTGATCATTTAGTAAACAGTATGTAAGAATTTAATATATAAAATATTTTCAGAAATTTGTATTCTTAATATGACCGGACTTTTCCTTCAAAAACCATGTTTTTTTTATCTTTGCGTGAAACATTTAGGTTTTGACTTTTCCAAGGCTTAGTGAGCTTCAGGTCATTTTCTCTAAGTGGTTTATTTTCAGTATTTGTTCACATTCCCAAATAAGCTTATGACCAAACATCTTAGAAACAATGTGGCACCCCCACCCATGCAGTTTGGATAGGTTTGTTTTCTTTACCTCCATACATTTAATTTGCAGAATGTGGAATGTATATCTAAATTACCGGTTTATTATGCTTTCAGGTCTTGAAGATGAAGGTTTTGAGATGCTTGATCAGCTGGCCTATTTATACCTGGCAAACAACAAGGTGAGCGATGCACCAGGAGTTCAACTGCTCAGAAGCACAATGGCCTGTTTGTTCCTTTGTCCTCAAAATGACTCATCTGTGTTGTTGTGACGGGCGGACGGCGGTCGCTTGCGTCCCATGATTACTCTGTTTGACTGTTCAAAGCGGGTCAAAGCTAAAAAAACAAACGTTTGTGACCTTTCTAGACACGGCAAGGGAGGGAGAAAAGAAGGACGGATCTGTGTGTTTCCGTAGGGACAGACAGGAAAACAGGATGCAGGAAGAATAGAGGATTTAAAAGTGCTCACTAAGCCTTAAAGACATCCGTGTTACTTTAATGCATAAACCCTGTTATTAAGGAGAAAGCTCTAAATGAATATCTAATCTGAAAAAGCTTCTCTGCCTTCTATATTCTCCACCATTTTATACATTTTAGCATTGCTAAAAGCCTTGATTTATTAAAGGGATATTCATTTTTTTTTTGCTGTGAGGGCATTAAGATAATGTATATTTTATCTGCAGCAAAACAGACTATGGATGCATGTGAAATGATGGGAAAATCGTGCAATAGCAATTTATTTTACACTGATTTCAGAGATTAAAAATATATGGATTCTTTACTCATAGACCTTTATTTATTGTCATTTGGATTATTATGGCTCATGGAGATTTAAAAGCAAAGTTCAGTGTCTAAGAAAAAAAATAGCTACATTACATCATTAATATTTTGTCATCATCATTTTCTGATCTGCCTTCAGCTCACCTCTGCACCCAAAGTTCTGCCGCCATCTTTAGTCAGTGCTGATTTTGCTGCCAATCAGATCTCCAGGATCTACCCGTACACATTTGGTCATAAACCAAATCTGAGGTACCATCCTGTATGCCAATGGAGTCATTTTTGTTTGCTCTATATTTCAACATCATATATCCTTCGTTTTTAATGGTTTACAGGTCTGTGTATCTCCATAACAACAAGCTGATGGACGAAGGACTTCCTGATCACATGTTCAATGCCTCCGACACCTTGGAGATCCTCACCATATCCAGCAACCTTCTGAGGGTTGTTCCCAACAATCTGCCACCCAGTCTTCTCCGCCTTCATTTGAAGGTCTAACACACTCAACAATAATAAATACTTAAAAAATATTTTCGAATATTAGAACTTATAATATTTTTTAGGATAAATGCAACACAATGGGGTATGTTCCTGCATTCATTGGCTGCCTAACGAGGAATCTTCCAATCCGAACAGGCCATGGCGTCGCGCTATGACGTAATCAGACGATGAATCTGGCTTTTGGAAGAGGCAGCCGCTGAATTCGAACTCAGCACATTTTACAAACAATGTTTTGATAAATTTTGGGTCCAAGTTGGAGAAGAGTGACGGTGTTCTGTCTGATGAGCATACCCTGTCAATACCCATTTATCCCTTTAGTTTATCCCTTGAATTTTGTACGAAAAATAAACTTTAAATGACCTCAACAGGTGTGTATCCCTTTAGTCCTGTACAATTAAATTTCTTAGTTTTTGTTGTTTTTTTATGCATATGGAGACCTCTCCTTAAATATATATATATTTTTTTTGTACGTAAAGGGATACACGCCCGATGAGGTAGTTTAAAGTCTATTTTTCGTACAAAATTAAAGGGAATCATTAGTTTGCCTCCTCTGTTCCTGTTTGGCTGTGACTCCATCCTGGAGAGAGAAACATCAGCTGTGCTGCTGCCATTAACACCTTTGTTTCTAGACGTTGGAGCTTGGCCTATTTTTCAGTGTAGTCCTGTTTCTCTGACTCGCGACTAACTGGATGTGCTCTCTTCATCCTCTGACATGGGAGCTGGCTCGGAGGCTCGTCTGCCTGGCTGTTTACTTCCTGGACGGGGCCGCCTTTTACAGTTGCATTTTGTATCTCTGCTTCTGTCTCCTTGAACCCCAGTGGCCTCAGCAGATGGCCGCTTCACACTGAGCCTGATCTGCTGGAGGTTTCTTCCTGCTAAAAGGGAGTTTTTCTTCTCCACTGTCGCTACAAGCATGCTTAGTGTGAGAGATTGCTAAAGAGTCATTGAGTCGATGCAATCAACTGGTTTTCCTTGGATAGAAAACTTTGAATCAATTTGACTGGATGATCTGGTGAAATGTAAAGTGCCTTGTGATGACATGTTGGGAAATGGCGTTATATAAATAAACCGAATTGAATTGAATTTAAGGGATTGCGCATGCATATTGACTGTGGGTATACTCAGATTAATACAATGCAGTTGACATAATGAGCTCTTATTAACAGAATAAAGCTGCAATTGCTCAGGTTTGCTTTCAAAGTTATTTTTGATAATGTAGCACAAAACATTTTTAAGTTAAATTAAGGCAAAACTACACTCAGCATGGTCTAAAAATGATTCAATTATTGTTAAAACTTCTCAAATTAAAACTGTTCAATGGAATGTAAGGAGTACACAGAAGAAATTGAAACATCAATTTACTTGGGTTAAATTTTGATACAGCTCCAAATGAAAAATGTGTATTTCTGGTTTGAAACCATGAATTTCACTTTACCTAGAATGTAAATGTAATGTGAAATCCCTTACAGAGGGGGAAAAACCCCAACCGAAACTAACGATTAGTTTAAAACGATGTTTTTTAAAGGAATAGTACACCAAAAACATGATTAGCCTTCATTTTCTACTCACCCCATGCTGAACAACACTCTGGAGTACTTTTTGATATCTCAAATGCATCTGGAGATCTGGGAGGCTTCTGCTGTCTGCTGACATTCAAATAATGGAGGTCTATGGTGACCCGAGACAGAAAGGTCCATAAAAGTCCACAAAAATGTGTCAATATTCCTCCATACTGCTCGGCCCAATGTATTCCAAGTGTCCTGAGTGGGTAGCGCCCATAATTTACTCTAAAACTAAGTCATTTAGAATGTTTTTAGAGCATAAACAGTAGTGTAGAGGATTTCCTGAAAGCGCTACGCCTCGCGCTGTCAATGAGCTACAGGGGAAGCGGCAGACCAGACCAGATGAAAGTGCGCATTCAGCGCCTGCTCTGCCAATAATGCAAGCGTAGAAGAAGAAATGTGCTGTTTACCTTTGCAAAGAAAGAAACAACGAAAAGAAAAAATGTCTGAGGACTTCAGTGTTGAGGAAGAGCATGAGTTCTTTGCCGAGCTGAATGCTTGGTTTGGTCTGTCGGGTTCCTCAGAAGGCCGTGAACGCCGCATGCGCAGCTTTCAGGAAATCCTATACACTACTGTTTATGCTCTAAAAAACACATTCTAAATGACTTAGTTTCGAGTAAATTCTGATGCTACCCACTCAGAGACACTTGGAATACTTTGGACGAGCAGTATGGAGGAATATTGACACGCTTTTTGTGGACTTTTATGGACCCTTTCTGCCTCGGGCACCATAGACCTCCATTATTTGAATGTCAGCAGACAGCAAGAAGCCTCCCAGATCTCCAGATGCATTTGAGATATCAAAAAGTACTCCAGAGTGTTGTTCAGCATGGGGTGAGTAGAAAATGAAGGCTAATCATGTTTTGGATGTACTATTCCTTTAATGTCCAACATGCCTACATTTTATATATTTGGCATAAAATAAACAATTTTCTTACGTCACAGAGTAACAAGCTGGAAGAAATCCCACCAGGAGCTTTAGGGGATTTACGAAACCTTAGAGAACTTTATCTGCAGAACAACCTCCTCACCAATGCTGGGATAGATAACGAGACTTTCAGGTGGGCTAAACACATTACTCAGAAAACCAAACCATCAAAATACTCTTTACTGCTAAATGCGCAGATACAATCAACTGATTTGCTGCATCCCTCTCTTTGCAGTCAGCTGAGTAGCCTTGAGTATCTCGATTTGTCTAATAACAACTTGAGCGTCGTACCTAAGGGTTTGCCTCGCAACCTATTGCTGCTGCACCTGGAGAAGAACGCCATCCACAGCATCCCTGGAGATACTCTGGTCTCCGTGCGAAACCTTGAATACCTGCTCCTCCACAACAACAAGCTGCGCTCCCGCTCTATTCACCCTATGGCCTTCCAGGTAAATTTAAAAAACAAAAAGATTAAAATGTATTAGATGTTACCTGCTGTCTTCACTGGATAACAACAGTCTTACTGATGGATTTTGAATATTTTTTGTACCCACTAGGGCTTAAAGAAGCTTCACACTCTACATTTGTACAATAATTTGCTGGAACGAGTTCCCAGGGGCTTACCCCGACGAGCCAAGACACTCATGCTACTCCACAACTTTATCTCTGAAATTGGCCGCAACGACCTGTCCTTTCTCTACACCCTGACGGAGCTCAATCTCAGCTATAACAAACTGACCAACTCTAAGATTCACCGTGACGCCTTCAGGAAGTTGCGTATACTGGAAACTCTGGACCTGTCCGGGAATGCTCTTCATGCAGTGCCCCTGGGTCTTCCTCCAAGTCTACAGATTCTAGAAATCAAGAACAATCGGATCAGTTTGATACCAGAAGGCGCCCTGACAGGAATGCAGAAGCTGAAGAAGTTGATTCTGAGTGACAATCAGCTGAAACTTAACTCAGCCTACCAAGGAGCCTGGATGGAGCTCAGTGCACTCACAGTGAGTGGTCTGCAGTAAAGCTATGCTGGTAACATGTTTTCTATTGTTTTAGCACAAGGTTTGATAAGAGTCCCTAAAAACATGGTGGTTTAGGCTTCTTGGAGCTTTTCTTCCGATCACACACTGCAAAAATTATCTAGAAATAAGTAAAAATTTCTTAAAATAAGTGTAATTGGCCTTAATTTAGGCAGGTAAATAAGAATATTTAGATTTATTTATTTATTTGACAGGGACAGTGTACACTAATAAGTATTCAAATGCACCAGAATTAGCCAAAAGGCAATTTTTCATCTGTTGTCCCTGGAAAGATCTTAAAATTGTCTACCTAAATACACAACAAAAATACAAAAAAAGTAAAAAGAAACAAGAATAGCTGTTCAAAACTTGTTTAAAAATACAGAATTAATGTTTGCTAGACTACAGATTTTGGGTTAATAAATAGAATAAAACATTCAAATAAAAATAATTACTATATAATAATTATTATATAATACTATATAATAATTACAATATATACACACATGTACATATACATACACATATACATATTGTTTGCCAATGGAATGAGTTTATTTACTCTTAAAATCAAATATTTAGATAATATGCACTCAAAATAAGACAATTTTGTCTAATTTTAAATGTAAATTGTATCGTTTCATTGGCAGTGTCCCACTTACATCCTCAATTTAATAAAAAAACGACTTACTGAAATTAAATTTTTTTTGCAGCTCATTAACACATTCTGACTAGTTTAGTTATATACTGGTAAAGGGAAATTTTCTAAAAAAAAAAGGTTTATTCTGTATTTCCTCTTTTTTTCACCCAAATATTTTAGATTAATATGATAAATATATGAGAAAACACTAAGTGCAATTTATAATTTCTTCAGCTAACAATCCAAGTCCAGCCTTAAAGGGGAACGCCGCCGTTTTTTTTACATTGGGCCCTTGATTTTTACGTTATTGCTAGTGTTGGTATCGGTATCGGCCGAGTACCAACAAATAGGGCACCGATACCATTTTGAGAGCCATAAGTTTATTTAACTATTGTCACCCATTCCTGGTAGGCAATACCAGGAGTATTGATGGCATGATGCCATGATGGTAATTATTTTACATTATTATGGTATCGGTATCGGCCGCCATACTGCACAGCCAGGTATCGGGTATGGGGGTATCGGGGCCAAAAATGGCATCGGCGCAACACTAGTTACTACATCATGTTCTACTCATCCATATGAGTTTTGTGTCATTTGGTCGTTCTGAAGATATTCCGTTAGGTTATATCCAAGTAACGTCTTCCTATGGGCAACGACTTGAAGGAACAAACTAAACTGTTCATAATTTATAATTTATGGTACACCAGCATTCATTACATGTAGGCCAATCACTGTCCCCCAGACATCCGCAGTTATATTTTTTATGTTTATATTTTTTTAAAACAAAGCGGTGCGATATAACCTAACAGAATATCTTCAGAATGACACAAAACTTATATGGATGAGTAGAACATGATGTAATAACGTAAAATCAAGGGCTCAATGTGAAAAAAACGGCGTTCCCCTTTAAGGCACAATAAAACTGACCCCGTTGTTACGTCATGAATCCTCTTAAACACCAGCAGAGTGAGTTTTACTGGCCATACAGATTATAATCCAGAATCATGAAAAAAGACGTGAATAGGCAAACATATCTCAAAAAGGAGAACATATTATACTACAGTGTAAAGAATTGCAACCCCCCCCCAAAAAAAAAAATAAATAAATAAATAAAAAGTTTATAATAAAGTTATTTCTAAGGTTTCATAAAGCAAACAAAATGTGTTCCCAAAGAAAGGTAAGTGCTCCCAGAAATGGGCGGCCAACCATAATTACTCCAAGAACGGAATGATGATTTAGCCAGAGGAATGGAAAATAACCAGAACAACATAAAAATCCTCAGAGGCCTCTGTTAAACTGATCGTTTGGTTTTTTCTCCCTTTGTTTTATAATGAATATGAGTTCATCGAAAGAATCTTCTTCAGTTATTTACAAAGGAAGAATGAGTTGGAAAATTAGATACAATGAAATAGATAAAAACTAATACATTTACAGAGGTATATATATTTATTAAATAAATAAGTATAATTTAATTGTGTTAAATAAAAACTGCATTTAATGGATTTATCAAAAAACATTGAGATTAAACATATTTTTTGGATTATGTACAGTGGGGGAATAAAAGCTCATTATTCATGATTTGATCCATGAGTTCCAGGTCAAACCTGCTGTCTGATACGATGATAAATAAAAAAATAA
Organism: Cyprinodon brontotheroides; assembly: GCA_018398635.1. NCBI lineage: Eukaryota > Metazoa > Chordata > Actinopteri > Cyprinodontiformes > Cyprinodontidae > Cyprinodon > Cyprinodon brontotheroides. Next base: position 4,272,709 of record JAGKQL010000017.1, read on the forward strand.
AATAATAAAAAAGAAATGGTGCGAAATTAAAACCGCTTTTCTCTCAGAAATCATTTTTTTTCTTGATTTATGTTCATTTTTGGTGTTTTAAGCAGGGGTTATCTGTTCACTCTCTTATCATTCTCCTTTGTTGATTTTTTTTCTTCTTTTTTTCATTATTATTTTAGACATTGGACCTTTCTGGTAACCAGCTAACTCATATTCCATCTGACCTTCCTGAGTCCCTGGAGTACCTTTATCTGCAAAGCAACCGCATCTCCAGCGTTCCTGCTTCAGCTTTTGAAGGGACGCCAAACATTAAAGGCATCTTTCTTAGGTAAGAAAAGCACAAACATCTGCTTTTCTAATGATTATAATGTTCCTTGGTAGCAGCTGTCCATGACACCAAATCCACTACTTGCTGCATTGTTCTGGTTCCAGTGATTTTTGTGCAAAATGTCCTTAGCTTGTTGCACCTGAAATATTTCAGATTGTGGGTAGACTTCTCTTTGCACAAATATGCTTTCCACAAGCACTGGAATGTATGGAGTAAACTTGGTTCCATTATTATTTCAAGTAAAGAATATGCAGTGGCAACGGGAGATTTTAAAAAATAAATAAGATCCACATTTTTTAAATTAGAAGAGAAGTTGTAGAAGAAAAGGCAATCCAGAAATAAACCTTTGAAAAAAATACAGATTAAATGTACTGTTTTATGTTTTCTGTCATTTCAAATTATTACTATTGTTTCAAGTGTCTTATTTATTCAAAATTTTATTTTTCAAATAAATGTATATATATATTTTTTTAAGGAATATTTATTTTCATATTTCATCTTTTCAAAAAAAAAAAAATATTTTACAGATTTTTTTCACATTTAAGTTTAGAAATCATATAGTTTTCATATTTTTTTAAACATCACATTCTTTTTACTTCTAGCCCAACAGAAACTTTTACTCGACCCATGAAATGTTGAAATCCATGGAGACAAAAAAAAAAAAACTCGACTCAAGCAGTGAAGAGAATCTTATCTGTAAAACACAATTTGAAAAGATGCTAATTATAAAATTATAATTGAAAATATGAAATCAGTTGAAAGAAAAATATGGAAATATAAAATCTGTAAGAGAATGTTTTCATAATGACAAAATTTGGGGAAAAAATATTGAAATAAAAAAGTAATGTAAAATAATAGGGTTTGAGAAAACAGCTAAATTTCCTATTAAAAACCTTTCTAGTTTAATCTCAGGGTTAATTTTTTTACATTTTTTTTTCATTTTACTAAATATGTTTTTTTTTTCTTTTGCATTTACATTTTTAAGATGTGCTCTTTGCTCGAAGCAATGGAACAAAATTGAATTGATAGAATTGTTTGCTGGTGTTTGGCCTATTAAAAACACACCTAATCTGGCAGCCTCGTTAAAGATTAATCAAAGGCTCCAATCTCCCCTAACGATCTTGACAAAACACAAACAGTGCAGCTCCTCAGCTGAAGCTCTTTTCTTTATAGTAAAAAACATTCTATTCAGTTCTTATTGACGTTTTTCTCATTAGAAAAGCAACAAATCACTTCTTTATTGGTTTCACTGGACCTCAGATCTGTAGTTTCAGTGTAGTTAAATCCAACCATCTAGTTTGACAGGCTGAACATATAAATATAAACATATAAATGGAGCATCACTTATCTTGCTGTCCCCTGCTTCTGACCTCAGCTCTACCTGCATGTGTTTTCTGGTGAGCCAGATTCAACTCTGAACAAGGCTCATCCCTCTGGGTTTGGGAAGGCAAAGTGCCCAAAGTTGCTTTTTGAGAAACCTGTTGTGTCAGAAATATTAATGAGTTGATGGTTTCCTATTTCGCCCGGTAATCCAGAAAAGATAGAAGTCGTTGTTTTAAGTTTCCAAAAAAATTAACGTTTGAAATCAGATTTAAACAAATGTCTATAGGCCTAAAGGCCAGAAGCAACATGGACTCCAGAGCACTGGGATGACATCTCACCCGTCCTAAAGTCAGCATTGATCTTATTTATCAACGGACTTAAATCAAAATCTGGGATATTTATAAAGCTCTACAGCAGAGGTCTTCAATGTTTTCCAGGCCAAGGACCCCCAAACTGATGGCTGAGACTCGTTAGCAGTAGCTATCCTGATCTCGCGAGCTTTCAAGGTTTCACTCGCAGATCAGTCTGGAGAGACTCTCTCGCGTTAAAGAAAATTTGGAGCCGTTCACCAAACGAACGTCCAATCAGCGCTGGCTTTGAGGCGCCGGTTGAGGTGTGACACAAACGCAGAAGCGACGGAAGTTCAGCTCCAAAGAACACGGCGGCTTCAGCCGGTGAAACTAGCGCTAAACGTGGCTAGAGCAAGTTTTATCGGAATTACAGAGTATTTCTTCACTGAAAGATGAAAGAGGGAAAAAAGATGTTTTTGCTCTTCTCCTATTGGTGCTCGCAAGAGTTTGATCTAGTCAATTGGCTCCTCTTCGCCGTCGCCTGTTAGTACGCCATATGCTTCGCTGATCTGATTGGTTTATTTGGCCCGCCTATCACCAACATAGGCCAATCAGCTAACCAGTATTTTCACCCCTTCCCAAAATTACTGCATTCAACGGAAGGTTTCCAGATGGATATGCGGAGCAAATCCATCTGGCGGAGTCAGGGTTAGGTGCAGGGACCCCCCTTATTATATATATTATATGAAATTGTTTCCTATAGTCCTTCTATTACATATGGGGTAATGTAACGTAAATAATCCCTCCCTGGGATTATTAAAGTATTCCTGATTCCTGGTTGATGGGACAGGTGTTGTGAATGAAACGGTTGCCCAGCTTGAAAGAGCTCCTGTGTGTCACTGAATGTGTGCATTGATGACTGACAGACATCTTCTGCCTCCATTTATCTGTTTACTACAGTCAGTTGAATTCATGTTAATGTGAATTTAAAGACATTTCAATTAGTGGAAAAAATTGCAAGGGGAATATAAAAAAAAGTCTAATCAACCAAAACTTCCGCGACCCCCATGCAGTACCTCCGTGGACCCCCTAGGGGTTGCAGACCCCCTGTTTAAGACCTATGTCTTCTAAACTAGAACTTAAATCATTGTTTGCTGCATCGTGTCTAGTAAGACCAAATATGTGTGATACCATTTCTTTGTCACATTTGCTTCAATTTTATTGTTCTAATATTTTTTGCTTGATTATGTATTTAATATTTGCTCACTTTTATATGATGCTTTATTTGTATATTTAATTTATTCTCTTTTCCTTTGTGTTTTTTTTCTAATTGCCCTTTGTATAAATGGTCCTGATCAAATAAACTTGCTTTGCCTTCAGTTTACCTTATTTAAAAGAGCAAGTTTGAAACATATTATCTATGTTCAGGACAGAAAACAGTGAGCTCAGCTGGAACTCCACGTCTAGTCAGGGATTTCCTGTTCATTCATCCGTTAAGCAATTAATTACTGTTGTGACTTTATGTTATTTAATATTAAATCAAATAACCTTTCACTGACATGTGCCATCATCTCAGCACATGCTCAACTGGCTGTTTGTTAGGAAAACCAATAAAAGTGGGATTTCAGCTAAAATCATGTTCAAACAGTTAACTCTGCTCAAATATAGAAGAGATTTCAGTTTTAATACTCTCTGTTGTAACTTATATGCTGCTGACCTCTTTTCCAGGTCTGTCTTCCAACAGAGATTTTATATCTCAAATTTACTAACAAAAAAATGATAAACTCCAAGTGGAACATATTTCAGAAAAAATTCAACTTTACAAGTGAAACTCAAATAAGTTAGAGAATTTAACAGGTCAAATTAGCTTTTGACTAATTTAGAGCAATTGGAGTGTTCAAACAATTCACAATAGAAATACAATGAGGTAGATTATGTGGTATATTCCATCCATCCATCCATCCATCCATCCATCCATCCATCCATCCATCCATCCATCCATCCATCCATCCATCCATCCATCCATCCATCCATCCATCCATCCATCCATCCATCCATTTTCTGTCACGGCTTTATCCCGGTTGGGGTCACATTATTTGCTTTTGCTCCATTTAAAAGATTTTGCTGTCTCCAATTGTAAACCTAAGCTTGAGGTGAAGAAGCCAATAAAAGAATAGTTTTTTATATATATAACTGTTTTTCTCACCCCTCGTGGGGTGGTGTGTGTCATCCTCAAGCTCGGGTCCTCTACCAGAGGCCTGGGAGTTTGGAAGGTTCTGCACAGTATCTTAGCTGTTCCTAGGACCTAAGCTCTTCTGGACAGAGACCTCCTGATGTCTTACCTGGAATCTGCTGTAGTAGTCACTCTCCCAGTTTTGGGGTCACAGCCCCAGTGCTCCAATTACCACTGGCACCACTGCTGCTCTTACTTTCCACATCTTTTCTAGCTCCTCCTTCAGTCCTTGGTATTTCTCAAGCTTCTCGTGTTCTTTCTTCTGTTGCTGTCGCTTTGGGATTGAAGCGCTATTACTCCATCACTACTACCTTCTTCTGCTGTTTTGTCGATCAACTTACGATGTCTGGTTGGTTATACTATCACCTGTTTGTCAGTCTGGATCTTGAAGTCCCATAGGATCTTCAGCTTCGGTCATTCTCAACTACCTTGTAGGTGTCTTCCATTTTGACCTTGGGACTTCCAGCCCATACTCATGGCAGATGTTTCTGTACAATATATATATCTATATATCTATATATATAGACTATATATATTGCCTGCAACTAGCGATTATTTGCAAATTGATTAATCTGTTTATTAATTTTGCCATTAATCGATTACTAATCGGATAGCAAAGATTCCTTTAAGAACACTTTTTACGATAATTCAACTTAAACTTTATTTTTGTACCTTAAATGCAAAAGGTGTACATATTTGTTTGTACAATTTTCATATAACTACTGACCCCGCCTCTTGGCCTTAGACAGCTGGAGATCCCAGGCTTGGGATAAGCTTTACAAAAAATGGATGGATATAACTTATGCTAATGATTGATTGATTACTAAATTAGCTTAGCTTACATCTATTTCATATATATGTTTTCATATACATTTCTTATATATATATATATATATATATATATATATATATATATATATATATATATATATATATATATATATATATATATGCACTACAATTTTGATAAAAACCACATAAGGGTTTTTCTGTAGATTTACCTCCTGTTGACCCTTACAGTATTTTTGTTTACATTTGTTTTCATTTTAACCATGCTGGTCTGTGTGGCTATTCTTTTTTCTATTATATGAAATGGCTGCAGCGTTAGGAAAATAAAACTTTTCCTTTCAGGAAGAAGCTGTTGTCTACAAGCTTATGTTATTCTCCATTCTGTTGGTATTAAAACGAAAGCACCATCTCCAGGGCCTTTGGCCTTCATTTTGTTGAGTACTGCAATATGGTAGCTAATCTCTCCATCTCCACTAACTTGAGTGCATTCAGCGAATATTGTGCTTTGTGTTATTCCACATAGTGCGGGGCTTATAGGCCCTGAAAGCAGCGGTCAGACAAGAGTTAAGAGGTTTTTGAATGTGTGCTTTCAAGGCTTTTGTTCTGGTTTGGTTCCAGTGTGACCTTAACCTTGCTGCTTTATAGCTGGTCCTTATAAGCTTTGACCCTGTCTGGATTTTGCATTTGGTATGATTATCATATCCTCTGATAAGTACCAAACATATGGTCTGTAACAGCTGAGAACCATGGAGTGCCTGCAGCAGAAGGGAAATGAAAATAATAGTTTGGAATTGCAAATAAATCAAGGTGCCAGATGATTAAACTTAATTTATCCACATGCACATAAAATGTTAAACTGGTAAAAATTGATGACACTAAGCTCAACACCTGTGTGAATAAATAGTGTGGAAAGTATTTTTGTTAGGCATATGTTAGCAATATGCACCAGCGTCACCAAACACACTTGTTTAATCTGTAAATGCTTTGAATGTTGATTTCAGGGTCTTCCTGCAAAGGAAGAACACATTAAACTTGCTCCTCTGTTTTTGGTTTTCAAGGTTCAACCGGCTGTCTGTGGACTCCATAGATGAGAGCTCTTTCTCACACCTCGTCAACTTGCAAGTGCTGGACTTCGGGACAGGAAACCCTGAGCTGTCCTTCAAAAAGGAGGAGGAGGAAGGTGGCGAGGAGATTGAGCAGGACAACTAACATGGCTGCATGTTGCAGAGGACATAGCAGGCTTTCAGAAGGGACAGAACCTTTTTTATATCTCCATCCTAACGTCATTCTGAGATGCACAGCCACATAATTCTGGTGCAGGACACCAGATTAAAATCCACTTTATGGAGCAGGTGGTATTAGAAATGTTTTAAGCAGAACTTTATTATTTGGGCTTGATTGTTCAAATGCGGTCTGTGTTTTTGTTCTTTTAAAAAGAAACTCATACATTTCTGAAGCATAATGTGTATTTTCCAACAACAGTACTCTATGTCTAAATCTAAAAACTTTGGTGGTTTTAGATCATATTTAGCAGTGGAGTTCTAAGGTTGGGCCAGTGATTTCCTAGCGACACAGAACGAAATAATAAAACAAAAATCAGAGGAATGGCACATCGTTTGAGATATTGAGTGAACCAAAGCGCCACTTGCAGCTCGGAAAACCTTAAATATAGCCGATGGAACCTGTGATTATATCTCTATACGACTAAAGCTAAAAGTACAGCTTAATTTTGACATCTTCAGTTAAATAAAACTGTAAAATTAAAAACTGGTCTAAGGGACCTATCCTATGCCGTTTATGTGCCAGCGCATATCATCAATTATTTCCCATGAATTTATTTAGAATTAAGGGCCAGGACAAGTTCAAGAGCAACATTGGCCCCCTTTGGCTCCAGTCTAGACAGAAGAAGAGACGTTATTACCATGCAACTTGTGCACACTCATAATAAATATACATTTTAATATACAGCTTTATTTAAAACACACATGTAAACAACTCCCGAAGCATACTTTGAATCTATAGTACCGTTAGCAAAGCATCTTCAAACTAACAGCTAATCTCTTCAATAGTAAATTTCTGACTTCATATCCAGCAGCCATCTCTTTCATCAACTGGCAACTTTATAAAAGCTACGGTCACTAGATGTCCCCAATTTCTGGGCACAGGTGATCCCAACTGGGACTTTCCCCAGAAATAGGGGACGTCTGGTCACTGATTTGACCATTTTATGAATCAGGTGGAAAATGTTGCGTGTAGACTGTTATTACTGTAGAAAGAGAGTGTTGCGCACAGAGAAACTGTTACGGTAGCATGTTGCGCTGCTGTTAACATAAAGGAACATGAGGAATAGAGTGCACTGCTTTTAAAACAGGAGGAAGAAGGAGCTCATAGGGAGATGTGCTATGTTATGGTGAATGTTTTATTCCATTCATTTTATCTGGATTGGGTTGATCATTGTGATAAATATTTGATTCAAACCCAGGTAAAAAAAATAAAATAAAAAATAGGGCTTCAATATGTTAAAGATGAGGGGTCTGTATGGGGCCAAAATTGTTGCTTTATTATTTACAAATGTGTGTGGAGAGTTGTATATCTGTATCTCGATTTGTGCGTGTGCAGGGGGATTTGAAAATGTGTAAATGAAACTGTAAATGTGTGCAGGAGATTTTGTGTGTCTGTACAACAATCTGCAAATATACTAAAACTACTTGTGTGTGTGTAATCTGGTTTGCAAATATGTAAAAAATCCACAAATCTGTCTTCAGATCTACAAATGTGTACTGCGATTTACAAATCTGTATTCAGATTTACAAATCTGTAGTAAGATTTGCAAATGTGTAGAACAATCTGTAAGAACAAACAGAGACACTGTGTCCGAAGTATTTTCGCTTCAACACCCAGAAATACAGACACATCATTGGTTGCAAGTCCAGCGGTTTCTCGGTTGGCTCTCTACACACGTGATTTTTGCTACACTTCTGCCGTGTGAGATGCACAAATGCGTAAAAGGATCTGTATCTGTAATATCTGGATTTGCTGCCCTGGGCGCAGGCTCACAGGCTCGCAGGCTGCCTCTTCCTCTTCCTTTTTTTCCCCCCGCTGCGGGAGTTCACTTGACAAGGAAAGATGGCTGCTAACAGCGAGATAGTTCAAACGTTTGCAGCTACAAATAATCCATGGGTAAGCGACTTAAGTAAAAAAAAAAAGATTTCCTTTTTTTTTTTTACAGATTTGTAAATCTCAGTACATATTTGTAGATCTGAATACAGATTTGTGGATTTTTTACATATTTGCAAACCAGATTACACACACACAAGTAGTTTTGCACATTTGCAGATTGTTGTACAGACACACAAATCTCCTCACACATTTACAGTTTCATTTACACATTTTCAAATCCCCCTGCACACGCACAAATCGAGATACAGATATACAACTCTCCACACACATTTGTAAATAATAAAGCAACAATTTTGGCCCCATAGGTCTGTTTCAAAAAGCAGGTTTACTGAACCTGCTTTTTCCTGAATGGACCTGTTTAGAGTTGATTGAATTATTTCACAGCAGCAGTTGTGAAACTAAAAACCCAGAGTTACTGATCTTAGGCTAGATCATTTTAGAGTTGATGATTTGAATTTGAGTTTTTCAAACCTGACTCATTAAACGGATCCCGGCTGCTGTTGGTTAAGACCAGATTCAATGTTTGGCTTTGTAGCAAATGTAATCAGATTTCAAAAAAGGGTAAGCATGGCTAATTTGAACACTGCAGAGCTGATATATCGCCACTCGTAGCGGCGCACAGGCACATCAGAGACCGGATCATTGCACACTGTTAGCAGTGGTGTCAAAAGTACACACATTTGTTACTTAAGAAGAAGTGTAGATACTGCAGTTTAAAAACACTCTGGTAAAAGCTGAAGTATCAACTTGAATTTTTTACTCAAGTAAAAGTGAAAAAGTATGTGCTCCAAAAACTACTTAAATATAAAAGTATAACCTTTAAAAAAAAAACAGCCAGAAGACACTATTTGAATCGAAAGCTCAATTTTATGACTATTTTGAAAAATTCTTTGAGATAGGTCCCAGGATGAGGGGAGGTCTTGTTGAGTCTCCGTCTCCCGTCACGGCCCGCCTGTGTCCGACCTTTCCAGACATTTCAACATCTTTTTCTGAATCCCACATTTGTAGCATGGCATAGACAATTCCGCGTTAGCAGTTTGAAGAACACCTGCTTGCTTCTGATAATTTCCTTTAGCTAGTTTTCACTAGATGTGGATGGAGACAATGATCTGCATTGGATGGAGCACATGGCGTGAAATAAATATAAACATTAAACCAAAGCCAAGAGTAACGAGTAAAAAAATGTAAGGAATACAAAGTAGAGATACTTCTTGTGTGAAAATGTAATGAGTTTAATTCAGAAGTAGGAAGAAAAATAACTAATGGAGTAAAAGTATAGATACCTAAAAAGTGTACTTTAGTACAAAGTATTTATACTTCATTACTTGACACCTCTGACTGTTAGATAATAAAATTGAAATGTTAGAAAAATAGTAAAGTATTTGCTTCAAAATGTTTTGTGACCATAAAAAATGCTTCAGTGTGATTTATTTGGCTCAAATTAACGTATAAAAGCAATAACCACCATCGGACATAATTTAGGACATTTGGAGAGGTCTGAGAGGCTGGTGACACCAGAAGTTCAAAGTTCTATAGCTCTGGAACTGTTACACCTAGAGGTCCGCAATGTTTTGCAGTTGTGGTTGACATGATGCAGAATAAATGTAATGCAATGGCACATACCTATTGTCAAGCATGTCTTTGTTACTGCTATTTAAATTTACCCATTATTTTTGGGAAGAAAATCTCCTGTACTATGATTCTTTATTATTATTAATAATAAAATATATTTTACCAGAATAACCCCAGTAGCATGAGCTGAGCATACTAATCAGCCAGACACACACGGATTAATCAGATTATCCAGAAATGAAAGGAGACAAAGGAGCTGCTGAAGTTTAGGAAGTTGTGGAGCTGAACATAGAAGCCGTGAGAAATGAAATCTGCTTCTCTGAGATACGCAGGGCCCTGATGGGTCAGTAGTAATAAATATCATCCTTTACCAGCAGGCTTTGACCGTTACTTGTTTTTGATCCATGTTAACACTGAAAATCATTTTCAAATCCATAGACACAGTTCTAGTTTTCTATTAATAACAATATCGATTTATTCACTTATTAATCATGGTGCAAATATCATGGAGAGGTACATTCCTGCCTTTTTACACCTTTTTAAAAAAATATTATGAAATAAATGTATATTTAAATGAAATCATTAATTCAATTCAATTCAGTTTATTTATATAGAGCCAATTTAAAACACATGTCATCTCAAGGCAATTTACAAAGACATTTCAACCAGATCATGAAGTAAGATTTCAAAGTTCAAAGTTTTCTATCTTTGGAAAAGCAATTAATTGCATCGACTCATTGACTCGAAGGCAATCCCTCACCCCAAGCATGCTAATAGCGACAGTGGAGAGGAAAAACTTTTTAACAGGAAGTGATCTCTGGCAGAACCAGGCGCAGTGTGAGCGGCCATCTTCCGAGAATTAGGAAACTGGCCGATTCCTGACCCAGTTTCCTAATCTTACCTTGATATTCTTGTTATTTACAAGCTGGAAATGTCCTGAGATTGGATTTCAGACATGTGGTCACCTTCATAGAAACAACACTGGAAACAAAATAAAAATGCTAAAAAGTAGCCCCAAATTGGTTATGAATGTAAATGTCAGTGTTCAACTATGAAAGAGTTCAATTAAGCCTTACTTTCCTTAGCATAAACAGTGAAGCGACAATTAGCTTAGCTCATGCAAAAATAATCCTAACAATCATTTTAGTGCACATGGCTACAGCTGTCAGTACACGTTCAAGTTATTTATCAAGGTACTCTTTAAGAGAACAGCTATTAGACTGAAGATGCTTTGCTAACATTGCTAGCTGCAACAAGGAAGACAGCAGTATTGTCTCATGAGGCAGTGTCACTACCCGATCTGTCCCAGAAGCACAATCTTTTCTCTGCATGCGCCATCAGCTCCTTTGCGCATGCAGATATTCATGCGGATCACTCTTGATTTTATTTTGTTAAAAAGACCTAAATGACGTTTTTCCCTCCCCAAAAGTAGTAAGCGTACTAAAATATAATGTGTTTAAAGTTATTCGATCTGCACCGAAAATGGGATCATATGCTACTTCCAGTAGCTAACTTTTTCGGCTTTGAATTTAAATATAAATTTAGTCTTTTTGAGTTTTATGTTTTCGTTTAGTTTTAAATTGACATTATGGTATATAGTGCATAATTAAGAAAGAAAGAAAACAACTAAAATGCAGATAAACATAGCTTAATCATATTTTGCGGGCCTGCTCTGAGCATGTAGAGAGAAGCAGTTTAATGAAGAAAATGTAAAAGGCATCAAAATTGTTTCACAAAAATGGTCATACATTTTTTTTAAAGATGTACACTCACCGGCCACTTTATTAGGTAAACACCTGTCCAACTGCTGGGTTAACACTCAATTTCTAAGCAGCCAATCATACATGGCGGCAACTCAGTGCATTTAGGCATGTAGACACGGTCAAGACAATCTCCTGCAGTTCAAAAGCGAGCATCAGTATGGGGAAGAAAGGTGATTTCGAGTGACTTTGAACGTGGCATGACATTGTTGTTGGTGCCAGAAGGGCTGGTCTCGTGTTATTTCAGGAAACTGCTGATCTACTGGGATTTTTCACGCACAAACCATCTCTAGGGTTTACAGAGAATGGTCCGAAAAAAGAAAAATGATCCAGTGAGCGGCAGTTCTGTGGGCGGAAATGCCTTGTTGATTGCCAGAGGTCAGAGGAGAATGGCCAGACTGGTTCGAGCTGGATAGAAGGGCAACAGTGACTCAAATAACCAATCTCGTTGCAAACCAAAGGTGGGCAGAAGAGCATCTCTGAACGCACAGTACGTGGAACTTTTGAGGCAGATGGGCTACAGCAGCAGAAGACCACACCGGTGCCACTCCTTTCAGCTAAGAACAGGGAAACTGAGGCTACAATTTGCACAAGCTCGTGCGAAATTGGACAATAGAAGATTGGAAAACGTTGCCTGGTCTGATGAGTCTCGATTTCTGCTCGCGACATTTCCGATGGTAGGGTCGTAATTGGCGTCTACAACGTGGCATGGATCCATCCTGCCTTGTATCAACGGTTCAGGCTGGCGGTGGTGGTCATCATGGTGTGGGGAATATTTTCTTGGCAACTCTTTGGGCCCCTTGGTACCACTCATTGAGCATCGTTGCAACGCATACAGCCTACCTGAGTATTGTTGCTGACCATGTCCATCCCTTTATGACCACAATGTACCCAACTTCCTGATGGCTACTTCTCAGCAGGATAATGCACCCCATGTCATAAAGCTGGAATCATCTCAGACTGGTCTTCTTGAACATGACAATGAGTTCACGCACAACTACTCAAATGCCCTCCCTGATCACCAGATATCTCAATCCAATAGAGTATCTTTGGGGATGGCGGTGGAAGGGCAGGATTAGGATGGCGGTGGATGCAGCCGACAAATCTGCGGCTACTGTGTGATGCCATCATGTCAATATGGACCAAACTCCCTGAGGAATGGCAATGCTTCCAGCACCTTGTTGAATCTCTGCCACCAAGAATTGAGGCAGTTCTGAAGGCAAGGGGGGTCCAGAACCTCGTTACTAGCATGGGGTACCTAATAAAGTGGCCGGTAAGTGTATATTAGCATTCTTTTGTGAATTAAGGATAGAAATTTGAATTTTAGTACAATAATTACATTATTTATGGACACCCGGATGTGTATCTGTTCGCGCATGCGTAGGACGGATCGTGCTTCGCGGACAGGTCGGATAGTGACAGGCAGGATTACCTGAAAAGCAGCCAATCACATGCTGTGTACTTTTTCAGGTTGGTTTCAAGAAACAGGTTCGTAAAAAGGAAAGGAGAATCTACAGCCGTATAGAAAGAAGGAGCATGAACTCCTGGTTGTCATATATTGAGGGCCTCATCTCATGGTGCATGCATAAAATGTCCAAAATTCACATGAGGAGCAGTTAACGTGTTTTAAATAGAACTGCTATGAGTATTTATTACATGTTTGCAATTGGCAGAATTATTATTTCGTAAACATTAAGAGTCTGTTAAATTTTATGAAGCCAGAATGAAAAAGGAATAAATATCTATCTTTTTTTTCAGTATTTCAGCTGATTGCTTTGATTTTGTGTTCAATCCAAAACTTTCTGGCCAGTTTTGCTCGTCTAAAAAGAAATACTAAGTTCAGATAAACTGTTGGACTTTCTCCCAGTGTGTGATCATGAGGTGAAACAAATGTTTTCAATATGTTTCTGTCAACGGCTCCCATTCCATGTTTACATGCCAGGACATTTGACTTTCATGCTTTGCCATAAAGTTCAGCTTTGGAGTCACAGTTAATTACAGGTTCAGTAACAGAGGAAAAAGAAACCCTCAATGCTAGATATAATCTTCATTAAAACAGCAATTACATATCACAAAAAGCAGAAAAAAAAAAACTCTTCTCGCTTCTTCTAAAGTAGAGGTCATGCATCACAAGTAAGCACGAATATTTATTGATGAATTCTCTCCAATATGTCAAACATTTCAAAACCTTATTAATCCCAATTGATCTAAAATTGTCCCACACACTGTTTTTTTTAACAGAAAACATTAAAACATTGCACCTCCTTTTCTAAAGAGATAACGTTGATGAAAACATATTTATTTTTGTGAAAATAACAATGACATTACTGACTATGACTTCCAAATAAAACAAAGCACAACATACGGTTAATTAAAACAAGGGAGGACAGTGGAGCAATGATCGTGGTAATTGCCTCTGAGAAACGTATTCTTCAGCACGGGTCCACTACATCTGAACAGCTGTGTACTTCTGTACTGTTACCACCCTTGCAAATACCTATTTTTATCACAGTATTCATGATTTATTGGTAGATAAAATTTCTCTTCAAGGTTAAAATCAGTATTTTAAATGGTGGTAACCTAATTTGTTCAAATTACCATCAGATTAATCTCAGTGTTAATCTTTGTAGTTTTAATAGTTTTATTGTTGTTGGTCAAAGTTAGGAAGAAGATTAGGGCCACTGAAAAAAAAAAAAGTTAACTGATTTTTACATTTTATTTCAGTTTAGTATGGGAAAAAAAAAGTCAGAATTCTGACTTTGATCTCAGAATTTTTGACTTTTTCACATGTTAGCATCAAGCCATAGCCATGTATGTTTTAGAGAACTAAGCTCTCTTGTTTTAATGACCTTCTGCTCACTCCATTAATGTGGGACCCCTCAGTGTGCGATAAAAAATTTGCCTAAGTCCGCCATTTTCCTGTGTGTCACTGTCCACCTCAAAGCAACTCACATCTTTGTCAGTGAAGCCTGGTGCTCCCACATCTCTTCCTTCATGGTGCCCATCTCTACATTAGATCCAAAATTTCTGAGATTAAAGTCCAGAATTCTGAGAAAAAGGATCCAGGAATTCAAAGATTAAAAGTCAGAGGAATTCTGAGAAAAGAATCAGAATTCTGAGATTAAAGTCAGAATTCTGAGAAAAAAACTAGAATTCCGACTTTTTTCCCCATGTTAAACTGAAATAAAATTAAAAAATCAGTTAACTTTTTTTTCCAGTGGCCCTAATCCTCTTCCTTACAAAGTCAATGACTTTACCTATTGAAACTTAAACCGAACGTCTCAGCTTCATGTGTTTCAACTCTAATCTTCAACATTTATCTTTGTTTAGATTGTGACATTTCTTCAAATATTCCAAACAAGCCAAAATAAATAGATAAATAACAGGATGATATGTTGTAAATTAAAGATTTTTTGGAGTTTTTACAGCACTAGAGACTTGTTTTTTTGACAGTAATGGGAATATGAGAGAGGGGCAGAGATATGCGGCAAAGGACGGCAGGTCTGATTCGAACCCGGATCGGCCACATTGAGGACCAAGGCCTCGGTACATGTGTCATGCGCGCTAACCACTGCACCACCTTTTTAAAGATTAAAGATTTAACCGTAGAAAGCATTTTGAATTGAATTGGAAAATGTATTGAAGCTCTGATCTGAAATCAGAAGGTGTTTTCATGATTTATTTATTTTAACTCAAAACAAAAATAATCATCAATAATGAGCTTTGCATCTCACAATTATTCCTATCATTCCGTCTCCGCCAAAATACTCCAAACAAAAACAGAAAACACCCTGCTGGTTTGGCACACAGATATCCAACATTTTCTGTTCAAATAAATGCCTATTCTGTAACCTTGACTCTGCTATAAAAGCATTGCATTGTCATGTAAAGTGTATTACATTCACTCAAAGAAAACAATAAATTATAAAAAAAATATATAATTCAAATGATTTTCTCTTAATATTCTGTAGTTATTCTGGTAACCATTTCCCAAAAGGCCAGAAATGGAAGTAAATTAATAAATTAATATTAAATAACATTTTAATAAAGTAGTTAAATTTTAATATATTCAATTTCGACCCAAAATTTTATGTTTGCTCTGCTTTTTCTTGTCATGGTAGCTTCATCTGTTCTGTTCCTGTTTGTCTGGAACAACATCCCCGAGAGAAATATCAGCTCTGCTGCTGCCATCAACAACTTTTTTTTATTTTTTTAAAAATAGCTTTGCCTGTTTCTCTGACTGTGACTGTATGTGCTCTCTTTCATCCTCTAACATGGAAGCTGGCTGTTAGTACAAACGGACTTGAGGGATTGCTGTCGAGTCAATGAGTCGATGCGATCAGAAGGTTTTCGTTAGAAACCTTTGGACCAATCTGACTGAATTATCTGGTTAATGATCTGCAAAGTGCTTTGAGATTATACTATACTGTATAAATAAACTGAATTGAATTGAACTAAGACCTTTAGTTTTTGTCAAGCTGATGCATCCTAGTAAAGTTTGATATTGCTAATAGGTCAAAGTCAAATGTTTTCGTTGGTGCTGTCAAGTATGTGCAAGAAGAAGAAGAAGGAAGAGAAGAATAAAGGCGTGTGGGACTATAAGTATTTCTCTGCTTTGAAGTGAGGTGCTGAAGTTTGATCTCATGATTCTATGAGTCTATTTTGGATTTCAGCCAAACCAAGATTACTGTGTAAAAGATCCTAACAGATGCAAACACAACCCATCCTCTACTTATCACAGCTGTTAATCTGCCAATTACTGGACACCTTTTTGAAGCAGCTGTCTTTCCAGGCTGGTGATGCTTGTTGCTTTTTCAATATCATTTCAAACTGAGAGTAAATCATCATCTATGTCAGCTTTGTTGATGTTATCAGACACCCTTCTTACCCTTCAGCAGTTTAATGGTCCTTTTTCTCTCTTCCTTAATGTTTTTTTTCCATTTGATGGGTCACTCAACTTCAGCTTCAATGGCTCCTCTCTTATGAACAGTTTGCTGTCACTTCTTTTCAAGGGTCTTTCTTAAGTGCTGTTTTTACTGAAAGTCCATTTATGCACATTTTTAATGAAGTCTGCCTGTTCTTGTTGTCCAGTAATGTTATCTCCTGTGTTATGCAGGCCAAGGCAAATTATTTTGTTTTTGTTTATTATATGTTTGTGTTCTAGGACTTACCTATCCAAGCATAGCTCACGGTTCCTGTTGCTTTCTATCCCTTTGTGTTGAAATATCCCGGCCAAGTACTCCTTGCCCTTTGTAAGTGGGCAGCCATTCCAAACTCCAGAACAAAGTGTACCTGTTGTCATGCTGTTTTCCATCTGGTTTTACCTATTACTACCTGGTCAATGTCTAGTTTTTCTTTTGCTTTATTCAGGGTTCATAAATTCAATATTTGAATCTTAAAACATCCTGCATACTTCAATATGGATCATGGACAAAAGATTCTTGTGAAACTAAAATGCACCATATGTCATCTTAAGATGATGTTGCTGCCTTTACCACACCTCCTCAGCCCCTTTCACCTGTTTCAGTCACCGGGTGCTGATAGTGTCAGCCCCAAAGTCCTAAAGGGCTGTGCAGAGTAGAGACTGACACAGGAGTGGATTTTCACTCCTGTCCGTCCACTCCCACAGAAAAAAATTGTGTCCCGTCCCAATCCCGGACCAGAGTAGAAATCTAAATCCTGTCCGTCCCACACCTGGTGAAATTACTCCCACTCCCATCCCCGCTCTCGAGTTTCAAGAATGACTTTCCAGCTCCTGCACCACTCCCATTCTTGTTGTTTTGAGCGCGGAAGCACTGTTTGGTTTTGGGTCGCGTGTAGTTTTTGACTCGCATTATAGTGTAGGCTTCAAGGAAAAAAACTACAAAATGCAGCGCCAGTACTGATTTTTTTTCTTTCTATTTTATTTTATTTTTGGCATCGATCCTAGTTTTTTTTAGTTACTATTGGTTTGCTCCCGCTCCCCGTCTGCTCCACGTTAATGTTTAATCCTGTACCGTCCCAATCACATGATCGTTACTAATACTGACTCCCAATGTCTTTTCCGTTTCCGATGGGATTCTCGAAAAAAATGTCAGCCTCTAGTGCAGAGCAGCTCTGTGGGATTTTATAGCACCTCTTAAAAGGAAAATTCCGGTTTTTAACACTTTTAGCCATTTTCTGTAGTGTCCAGGATGAAATCGAATGATCGACACCAAATTTTGACAATTGGTTCCTGTCTCTGCTATTTGGCTCATACCCAGAATCCCCTGGCTGCTTCAAGAATGGCTTCCATTGTGCATGTCCGATAATGTCCTTAGAAACAACCTTAAAGCGATCTTTTTTAAAATAATATGCTACTACTTTTATTTAGCATTTTGTAAATCCCAGAACTATTTTTTTCCGATACATCACGCAGCCGCTTATAAACTTCCGCTTCCCGTTCGAATCTGAAGCGTTGCACCTCTGAGACCACTAGTTGGCCACTACCATCAAACTCAAAGTCCAACATGTCCTCCTCAAGAATCCACCTTTAAAGTATTCCATTTTTCAGAGTTTTTAAAGTGTTTAACAGAGATCGTTAGCACCTCGGCGCCGGAGTACACAGAGTGAAGCAGAAACACTTGGGCCTTGCGAAAAGACTACAACTAAGCGTAAACAGGCCCCATTTCCGTTTCCGGTGGCGGAGGGATATTGACTATTCGACAGAACTCAATGGGATTTACAAAATGCTAAATAAAACACTACAGGAACGTTTTTTCTTTCACGAAACTGTTTTTGGAACGTCATTGAACAGCGCTGACGACCGGTGAGTAGCATATTTTAAAAAAAAACGTTTAAGGTTGTTTTAAGGACATTATCGGACATGCACTATGGAAGCCATTCTGAAGCAGCCAGGGGGGATTCTGCATGAGCCAAATAGCAGAGACAGGACCAATTGTCCAAAATTTTGGTGTCGATCATTCGATTTCATCCTGGACACTACAGAAAATGGGATAAAAGTGTTAAAAACCGGAACTTTCCTTTAAAGCGTCGTCTGAACCAGGAGACATTTCTAGTGATGTGGAAGACCTACTGCCTTTCTCCAGTACCAAAGAAGACTCATCCCACAATCCTTAAAGGCTTCAGTTGCCCTGGAATCAAACAACATGCAGGTCATTGAGAGACTTCTATTGGTCCATCTGAGCAAGCAAACAAGCAGCAATCAAAACTCCCTACTGTTTGCTTATCAGGACAACAGTTTGCTTATTACAGTGGAGTTGGTGTTGAAGATGCCTGGCTGTTAAATACCAACAGTGTCTTTGGTCACAGGCGCCTCCAGATCTGTGTAAGACAGACCGCCATAGAAGATCCTTCCTGCCTATTTGAAGAATGCCCTATAAGTTAAAACATTTAATTTAAAACAGAATTTTAAGTATATGTAAAAAATTATAAAAGAGAAAAAAGGCAATATGCTAATATTTTTCTTATTTAAATTTTGTCCATTAGGCCTAAAAACTATGCATGTTTCCTGATTTTTCATAACCAAGACATTTTCCATTAATAAAACACACTTTAGTTCAGCTGAAGTGAAAAAAGGACATTTTGATATTAATCTAAGACGAATTAACCTGATTCACAAAAAATTGATGAATAAAATTACTTTTATGTGTGAGGAAGGTCTTAACAGCTTTGCAATTTAACAGCTTGAAAGACTTGCTTTGGAGTACTAGACACAATAAAAGCTTTCTCTTTTCCAAAAATGTGGTGTTAACAGCTGTTGATGATTAATTTCCTTTTATTTTAGTTTTTGCACATTAAAAGAACTGTTATATCTGTTTACTTTCTTTGTAAGTCAGCTAAATGAACATTGTTATGTTGAGATATGAGGACTTTCAAAGAGGCTCCATCGTCAACTTATATGGTAATGCTGTGGTGCTGTGAGATGCTGACTGGGGGACTTTGGATTTTTAACCCTGTATTGCCAAATGTATCGTATTTGATACATACGGTTTCTTGAAATGTTTTGCATCTGACACCTTTTGCATAATTTAATGGTAAAAAATTTTGCTCAAAATCCTATTGTACACAATCAGATATACCTGATAACAGAGGGCAGACTACACAAAAAATAATCTTGACTTATCGCATAGTAATAAATTAATAATATAAAAAATGTATTTCTGTTTTTTCTTTTTACATATTTTGTTAAAAGGGAAACTAAGGAATTCAAACCAAAAAAAGGTAATTTTCTATTTTGTTTTTTTCTTGGATCGGGCTTTAAAGGGTTAGGATAAACTGAAAAGCATGTAGAAGCTCTTTGCCATTTTGATGATTCTTCAGCTTGTGGTTGAGAAGAAAGCAGGCCTGAGACAAAGATGGTGAGATCTTCCTCTGCAATTTGTGTTTAAATCAATGATTTTGTTAACAATGACTGGAATTAATTCTGTTAATGCTTAAAAATGTTTCCTTTTCGTGTATACTATCTGAGAAACATACCTTCTCAGAGAGAACTGGGTGATCAAACGATGATGGAACACAGGGTTTACATATTGTTTATTTTTCATCACATAATTATTTCTGTACATTTTTATTCCTAAAATTCTTTGTGGTCAGTTTTTGGTCGTCATGGATATTTAATAGATGTAATGTTGGATTTCAGGGCTAAAATTTTGTTCAGGATCCCTGGATATTAAATGATGTTCATATTAATTAATGTAATCCATGTTTGAAAATGAACATTTTCAAGTAAAAATGCTAAAGAAGTCACAAGTTTCATGATTTTATGACGTTGATCTTGAAAAAATGACATAATCTCTGACTTTAGTTATGTTATATTTGTCATTTGTATTTAATGCTGTCTTGTTTATAAAACATCATTAACTTTTAAACATTTCATAGATATATAGATAGATGTCACACAAAACTGAGTAAACCACTCATAACCTTGTAAATACTTTATTACATCTTTTCATGGGACGACACTAAAGATAACGTAAAGTAGTGTGAAGCTTATATATTGTGAATTTGCTGTCTCCTAAAAATAATGCAACACAGATTGGGCCCAGTTGGCCATTTTCCTTCCACAGTGTCATGTGACACATGTTCACAGGTGTGAATGAAAGGGGAGCAGTGGCATGGTAGAGAATCTGCATGCATAAAACGTTCGAAATGTGTGTTTTAAGTAAGAGTACTTGTATTAGTATTTATCATGCATGTGGCTCTTTGGTAAAATCCTGACTTCACACATCAAGCTCTCACTCTAAACGCGCTGGAAGGTCAAAATGTCTTTTTATGGCAAAAAAAAACAAAAAAACTCATTAGGAATCTGGAGAAAATGAAATGCTGCACAATGAGACATGTTGAACATTGATATAACAGAGTTTGCAGCATGTAACACACCAAGCACAATTCAGAGTCCGATCCGACACAAAATTGGATCATATGAATCAGTAGCAGTTACATCTCATTCAAATGCATGGGGCTGGTCAGACCACACACGACCAACTGAGCTGCACCTCTGCTCTATTTTGGTTGGGTTGGTTAAAGCTATATGTTTAAAATGTTATTTGAGTACACTGTTAGATGGAAGCTGTACTGTATTTTATGTCATAAGGACATGCTATGGTCTGGAGGGGCATGCAGGAAACTGCAATCTTTGCTTGCATCTGGTGGAGGTGTGTTATTAAGGTATAAAGAAGTGAAAACTAAGCCAGGGTGTCTCAATCATTCTGCTTATTTAAGGGGAACTCTGTATGATTTGCTCATCATCAAATGTTTTGTTATATTTAAATGGAATCAATAACTTTTTTTTTCTTTTATGTATTATGTGATTACTCCCTCATTAAATAAAGGACCAGATTCAAACAGAACCTAAGCAGCAATTTGGCGGTAATGACTTATGTTATATGGCAAAAGAGACACGTGATGAACTTAAACATATTTTAGGAAAGTACAAAGTAAAATCTCTGAACCGCAAAGCGGAGCAAACATGGACAAACAATAGGAAAAACATTTCAAGTCAGATATTGGCGCGTTCCAGCCTTTATAGCCCGTGCGGCTTTTCCCTGCTTTACCCAATATGGCGCAGTGGGTAGCCCTGCTGCCTTGCAGCAAGAAGGTCTCGGGCTCAATTCCCGACCCAGGGTCTTTCTGCACAGAGTTTTCATATTCTCCCTGTGCATAACTGGGTTTCTCTGGGTACTCTGGCTTCCTCCCACAGTCCAAAAAACATGACTGTTAGGTTAATTGGCTTATTTAAATTTTTCCTTTGGTGTGAGTGTGAATGGTTGTTTGTCCTGTTTGTCTCCTGTGTTGCCCTACCCTCTTGCCTATTGACTGCTGGAGATAGGCACCAGCACCCTATCGCTGACCCCACTCGGGACAAGTGTGTTGGATGGATGGATACTAAATTCTAGAGGGCAGTGTAGAGCACAGGATTGAAGCTCATAACAACATACTAAATGCAGAAGCAAAGCAACTGTCGTTTCCAAACTTTGAATATCTCTTTGACTCATAAAAGAGTGACAGTAATTTATTTCCAAGGATTTGGTACAATTATTTGACAGCAGTGATATTTCCATGTGGGACTGTTGCGTAGTTAAAATGTTGATTGGTGTGCGGTTTGGGTAATTTGGGCCATGCAGAGGGGGTTGGTTGCAAAAATTACAAATTAAATTTTGACAAATTATGCCATTTTAGATGATGCGTCAAGCATAAACCAACAGTTTTTTATGCATTTCCACAGTTCTGTAAAGAAGCCAGTGATTTTTTTTCTTTCTTTTTAACTTAATTTCTCATCTTGACCTGAATACACCTTTATTTATGGATAAATAAACAGTATTTCTACTTTCTGAGATGTATTTTTCTCTTCTGCTGTTCAGTTTGACTTGGCATGTGATGCAACGTATGAGGTCTGCCAGCTGATTGCCTCCCTATAAACTAGGCTACTGAGCAGTAAACCAACATTATAATGGCCCAAAAACACTACTCTAAGAAGCTGAGGGTAATCAAAATGGCCAGAAAAACAATGTTTCCAGACCCTAAACCAATTGACGCGCATCCTGAACCAGGAAGTGGTGAAGCACAAGGTCTCTAACATCCAACTTTGCTGTGATGATGTCATGGAGCTAAACTAACAGGGGTCAGACAGAATGTTGAGCAATATTTTGAGCAATTTTGCCTTTTTACTTTCGGGGGTGTACTCACTTTGTTGGCAGTTATTTTGAGAGGACAGCAATTTTACGCTGTTATACAAACTAAACACTCTACATTGAATTAACATGTCGTGCCTTTTGTGTCGTCAAATAATAAAACATTTACAACAACATGAGGGGTGTACTTCCTTTTTGTGAGATACTGTAGATGTTTAGATTTGGTACTGCAGAACATAAAGAAAATAAAGACGCCCCGACAAGCGTCTGGGCACCCATCAGTCCAAACACACAAATATCACATCAGGTTTATCTTGGAGGCTATACGATGCTCTCAAGGCCATTCAGGTCGATAGTGCAGTGTTCTTTGCTTTTCTTCAGGTATCTTGGAGGAATCGGGGGTTTCTTTTTGTCTGAAATCTGCTGAACACCTTCCTCCAGCTGCATTAGTCGAGCCACGTCAGGAGGGATGAGCTTGTGTTTGACTCCTGAGGAGGGAGGCCGAACGTTCCCATTGTTGTTGTGGCAGTTCATTGTCGGCGGATTATTAACTGGGATTTCCGCCTCGCACACCAGAGGTACCTGTGGGCAGAAGATAGAGAAAAGTTTTCAAAACAGCATTAAAGCCTCAGTTTTCAGCCATTTTCCTTTTTAATTAAAACACATTTGGAGAGTTAAATGTAATAAAAAGTCCAACCATCATTAATTACACTTTAAAAGAAAATCTGAAATAAATATTCAGTAAAGAGTTGATTAGAAATCATTGCTGGTGTTGATTTAATTTAAATAAATAAAGCCGTTTAAGATCTAACAAATAAATATATTGATTAATATTTTGAAAGCCAGAATGAAACAAAGACAAATGGATTTTACAGAACAAATAAATGAGAACACACCCCATCTCCTTCTTTCATGAAGTCTTTCCTGCAGATGTGGGCCATGATGCCTGTGGCCAAAGCATCACCCATAACATTAACCATCGTTCTGAATCTGTCTCTGTGAGGGAGACGAAAGGAAAACTGGATGAGAAGCAAGGCAACAGGTAAAAATAAAAATAATAAGAAGCAGGGCTTACAGCGCCCAGTCCACTGCAATGATCAGGGTGATGTCATCAGTGGGCAGTCCAACGGATGTTAACACAATCACCATGGTGACGAGTCCAGCTTGAGGTATCCCAGCTGCACCGATGCTTGCTGCTGTTGCTGTGATGCTGGTAGAGATTTGGAGGGTTACTAAAGTTCAAAACACCTCGAATTTAATTAGTTAATTACTTAATAGTTTTAATTAGTTAATATTTTTCATTTTCATTCTCTTGGGTCACAAAAAAAACTCTTGTGAAGGTAAAAATACAAATTTAAAAATCCAATTCTATATGTAATATTTCATTTACATCAGGTCAATGTAATTAAACTTAAAAAAAAATAATTGTCTGTTTTTAATTTCAGCACTTTATAGCCTTCAAATTATACATGAATATAGATAAATGTATTAAAGATATATAATTTACACTATGGTATAGTATTAAGTATATAATATATAACATGAAATAATACATTTGCTGATGTCATAACAAGGTTTTTAAATAACACTGCTTGTTTGACCTATGTTTCTATGCCAAAATGTGAGGAAGAAAACACTGCGACAACCGTCGCCTTAAAAGCTACTAAAACTGAGATCAGTCTAATAAAGTGTTTTTGTAGATGTTTTGGTAGTTCCATTTTATTATTGGGTATTTAGGTCCAGTATCGCCCCCCTTTTTAGACATTTTTTGTTCCCTCCTATGTAAGTGTTCTAACTCCACCTTCATGCTGTATTACTGTAGACTATTCACAATCTGTCATTTTCCAAGCAGAAAGCAATTTGTACCTGAAGCTCAGCACACCCCTGCCTGCCTCAGCTGCCTGTGAAAGACTTTTCAGCTCTGCAGGATTCATATTCACACCCCAAAGGTCATGCTATGATTCTAAAACCGTAATGAACTAGCTTCTACTGAGGCTTAAAAAGTCTTTTTGGGTAGATGGAGGAATTTCTAACAGAAAAGAAATGAGATCCGATCTGAAGTTTTTAATGTTTCCTTGTGTTTCAAACTAAGATGCTGAAAGACATTTGTGTAAAACGCAACTTTAGAGCTGAGGGAACCAATAGTCTAAGAAAGTTCCTAGCTAGCTCAGTTCAGTCTAA
>JAGKQL010000017.1:4301458-4341189 GCA_018398635.1 Cyprinodon brontotheroides
AAAGTTAGTTGATTAAAATTAAAAAAAACATGATGTCACAATATCTTTCAATTGCGTAATAACTGGAACTCTTGAGGTTTACCAAGGCTGGACCAAAAAAAAAAAAAAAATTTAACAACTATGTTGATGAAAAGCCCTTTCTGGTCTCAAATGTCAGAGAATCATACAGACAGTTAAATAACTGAAGCTGCAATCAAAAAATTTTGATTAAATAGTCTGATTGGATGAAAAACAGATTGAACTTGAAGCAGATGAGCTGTGGGTGACATTCCTTCCAACTAAAGAAACTGAGACTTCTGTTCACACATGATCACCAAACTTGGACAATGATAAAAAGAAAACAAACAAAAAAAAAAACAGACTGGTCTCAAGTTTGGAAGATTCGACTCTAAATGTCAGAGTCTTGTTAAAACAACATTAAAGCAGAGATCCATCCTGTTTTCTATTGATCTTTCAGACTAATGGAGAAATGGATTAGGCAATATTTCTTGGCAGGCTTCAGGCCTCTCTTTACCTGAGAGAGACCTGAGAGGGAAATGGAAGGTGGAGAAATGAAATTGGGAATGTTTGAAAAAAAGAAACCAACCAAAAAACATGAATCTTTTTGCATCCTTAGTTCAAATTGTTTATTTCTATCTATCTATCTATCTATCACATCTATCTATCTATCTATCTATCTATCTATCTAGCTATCTATCTATCTATCTATCCTATCCTATCTATCTATCCTATCTATCTATCTATCTATCTATATATCTATCTCTATCTATCTATCTATCTATCTATCTATCTATCTATCTATCTATCTATCTATCTATCTATACTGTTCCAAATGTATCATTTGTAAAATATAAAGTCTGCAATAAAAATGACAAATAAAATATGACATAAAAAATTCCTTTTTTCATCTTAAAACATTGATAAAACTTTTATTGTGAATTGCATTTATACAAATCCCAAATAAAACGTTTTTTTTTTAGTTTCCCATTTGTTTGAAACAATAATAAAACTAATTCCCTCCGTATTCCTGCAGCTGCATCCTACGACAGTAGTAAACAAGTAAACCAGACATTTTTTTTTTACATGTTTAGAACCCTGTTATATGCTGGTGAAGATTCTCAGTCACCCATAGTCGTTGAAAAAAAGTTTAAAAACAATCCTTTGGACTTGGTTTCCTAGTTTGAATATGATTCCCAAAATGGAGTGCAATATGCTGGTGAAGATTCTCAGTCATCCACGTCTTGAAACTAGGAAACAAAGTCCAATGGATTGCTTTTTAACTTTTTTGGAAGAAACCATGTTATCTTCTTTCCTAATCCGTCGACCAGCATCTTACTAAAATTGTGTCAAATTATTAAAATAATTCATTATCAATGCTTTATTTACTGAGGTAATTCACATGGTTCTATATTATATGTGTTGTCTGCACTGATATTCACACCTCCCTCTACCTGTCACTTAATGTGTTAAATTTACATTTTAAATCTTAAAAATGACATTTAAAATAAAGTATCTTTGAAGAGCTCCTCACCAGATGACAATGGCAACGATTCTAAGAACGGCTTCGTTGAGACTCTGGCAGAAGTTTACCAGGGCGCTTCCGTTTGGACCCATTCTTCCCAACATAATACCTGTTAAAAACAACAATGTTCAGACCTACGGTTGGAAAAGCAAGAAAATTCACTGCAAAAAATCTGAATCTAGATAAGTCATTTTTTCTTAAAATAAGGGTGCATTTGTTCTTGAATTGAGGAAGGTAAAAAGGAGACATTTTGCCAGCGGAACAAAGACAATTTACACTTAAAATAAAGAAAACACAATTGCATTGTCTTGTTTCAAAGTGCATATTATCTAATTATCTTATTTTTAAAAGAGTAAAATTACTCATTCCATTGGCAAAACTATCTCATTTACCTACACAAAAAAAGATTGAATACACTTAATTTAAGAAATTTTAACTTATTTGTAGATAGTTTTTGCAGTGTTCAGAATGTGTCTTTCTGTAGGATTTGATGTAAAAACTGAAACGGTTTAAATACTTACCCATGGTGGCTGAAAAGATCACAATACCGAGGACATTCATTCCATCACTCGTTCCTTCACGAGTGCGTACCAGCACGTCCGGAGGAGGAGTCAGGTCCAGAGCAAAGTTCTGGATGTCGCTGCTGTTATCATCCTGGATGCCATAGATCAGCGGCCTCCTTGTGGTGGACTCTGACTGGACCACTGTTGGCTTTGGCTTCACTATCAGCTGGCTTTTTGTTTGGTACTGTTTAATGACAGATAAGGATCATTTTAATAAGGTTGGATAAATCCTGTTGAAAGTCACTTCTGGATCCTAGTGGTTGTAAACCAGCACATGTACAAATGAATAACACTTAAGTAGATTGTTAGTACATTTTATTATATAGTAATTTAATTGGAATCACCTGGAAGTTACAGCTTTATAAAAAATAAATTTATTCAAGCATGTTTCTTGGCAGAATTGAATATAAAAAAACTGCACTTTAAGGTCATAGCGACCACAATTCATTTAAAATACATAGATATTAAATCCACAGATTATCTAAAGCAGTGCAGAAAAGTATGAATTTTACTGTAATGCAACACATGTAAATATTTTTCTGATAAATGTTGACGGGTCCAAAATACTGTGCACCATTACTAAAATTGTACTAATAACCTTTAAAACGGTTGCAGTTTAGCAGATCTTTATTTCAGCAAAAAAAATTTTTTTAACTACTCTGTATATTTCAACAAATTTTTACAAAACCCTTAATGCAGTCGAAGAGGTGTATAAATCCCACTAATTAATCCCAATGTTAAAAAAACTATGTTCTGCAAATAAAAAACATTTGGAGTAGTTAGTAGTCAGACCTGAGTAATGATAACAGTAATAATATTTACTCACAATAAAACACGTTATTTAATGCTGCACTAATGATCTTGTAAATTATTTTTAGCGTCTGCACTAAATAAGATTAGATTTCAGAGCAACATCCTTTGTTGATGAAAGACAAAGATGAAGCAAAAAATACAAGTAAAAGAACCAGCTTAATTCTTCTCTGTGCTTTTTCCTGAATAAAGAAGCTTTTTATGATTAATGCATCAGCTATATTAATGTATATAAAACAATATTAAGGTACAAAAGTATTTTAAAGTCTACAATTAAAGAGGAATATTTGTACGATCACTGCACAATTTATAATTTTTTCTGTCATATCTTACCTGCTGAAACGTAGCCTGCACCAGATTTGATGGGAACATATTTCTGCAAAGAAAGAAATATTTTTAACACACATTTATCATAGCACAGTCTTATGGAGAGTTAAAGAAGACACATGAAACATATAAACATGGCATTAAATAAATAGGTGGAAAAAAATTGTAAAATTAAAGCAAATAAATGTACGATCAACTGATTAAATTTATTTAATTATTTGATATATTATTTAAAAAATAAAACTTCCATTAAACTATGAAATGTAAAATAAAAAAAATTAATCTAACATTTTATTCAATTGCAAAATTAATAGTAATTTTTCTTAAATCAACTTACGTTTACATTTTATTATTCTACCTAGTAGTTATTTTTCTAATGGCATCTGCTTAGTAGACTTATCATTAAATCGTATAAACTGTCAACTTTACCCATCAAAGTCAATGGGCGGGACTAAAGCCCCTTCCATAGGAACCCTGACATGTGATATGTGATGGAGTGATCTCACTCTTTTACTCCCAAGTCAATACTGTTGTTGGAAAAGTTGTAAATTATTTTAAAAAATTCATAGCCTTTTACTCACAGCACACCGTATGAGAAACTCCAGCCTCTTAATCCATAGTTTGGTTTGTAAAAAGTTAATGAAGGAATATAAGCCGGTGTGCAGGGCTAACATTACACTACAGCAAGCTCTCACATAAGTTTATTCTATATATTTCACTGGTTCAATGGTTACTCTATTTTATCACCTAGCTTTAGCGGCTGAAAATGTTTGTTTCAGAGCAGGCCGTCCAAGAAAAGACAAAACTGAGACAATATACAGTAACTGCAGGCCTTGCTGCCGATGAAGGCGCTTCCCTTACAGTTAGGAAAAATAGAGTGCTGTTAATGAATTGTAGCACTTTTTTCAGATTATATCTACCTTTTTCAGTGATAATATTAACATGAAGTAAAAAAAAAACAGGGAGAAGTTGCCGTTGCTCAGTTAGAAACAGAGGTTAAGGTTTACTTGGAGGGGGGCCTAGTACCCTCTACTTGACTTTGATGGATGTGTGATAGTTTAAATTAATTCATGGTGTGCTCCGGCACAAAAAATCTGAAGAAATGTATGAAATAATATAATTTTATTCACTTGAAATCAATATATTTAACTGAAGCCCATATGATTAATTATATTTTCATTAAATCAATTCTGTATTAATTTGCAGTTTAAATAAATGAATGACACAAAGCGGAGTCATACACACACAGCTTTGTTTAAAAAAAAATATAAGTATAAATGATATAACAGCAGATGTCTGGGGGACAGTGATTCGCCTACATGTTATGAATGCTGGCGTACCATAAACAATAAATTAACAGTTTCAAATGATGTAATAATGTAAAATCAAGGGGTAAAAAACGGTGTTCCCCTTTAAGTAACGGGCAAACGAAGAAACAAAGGTGCAGGGAATCTACTAATTATCTGCTGATGGCAAACAATTAAACAGGGAATAAACTACAAGAGAACCTTTCCAAAAGTACTTCAATAATAAAAAGTAATAGTTGAGAAAAACTCAAATACAAACTGTCATGATCCTGCCCTTTTTGAGTTTTCATTTACATTTTAATTAGGGGAGTGTTGGTCTGGTGGTTAGAGCAGTGCGCATGTACTCTGAGAAGGTTGGAAGTACCCGGGTTTGATCCGCACAGCCTGCCACTCTTGGTCTCTCAGCGAGACCTGCCACTCCCCACACTGCTCCCTCGGTGTCTAGCACAATGGTAGCCCACTGCTCCCTCAAGGGATGGGTTAAATGCAGAGGTAAATTTCTGCAGTGTGAGGATAACAAAGTCAATTATTATTAATTTATGTCGTTTCTGTTTCATTTTATGTCATTGTAGTTGTTTTCTAGTTGTTTTTAAGCAGTGTTGTGATTCTTTTCATTGCTCTCTGTTTCCCATCTTATGTCAGTTTCCTTTCCCCTCGGCTCCCTTCTGGTTACTTCTGTCCACACCTGCTCCATATCTGCTCATTAGCCCATTCTTTGTTCTGTTCCCCATATATGCACCATCTCTGCAGTTCCTCATTGATGGTTTATTGTTGCATCTTTGCTTTGCTCCTTGTGTGTGTTTCTCCCTGGCATCTCCTGGTTTTTGGATTATTTATTTTGTTCCTGAATTTGTGCTTCTGTTGTCATTGTAATTTAACTTAAACCTGCTAAAACTCATCTCTGTTTCCTCATCTCTGCAATTGGATCCTCAGCCAACCTCCACCAAACCTTGACATAAACACTAAGAAAAATGGAGGAGAAATAATTCAGCAAAATCTGGCAATAATACTATTGTGATAACAATCAATAAGGCAAATTCTGAAGGACAAAAATGACTATGACAGAATATGACAAGTCATAAAGAACCAAATCAAAACCATAATTTAACCTGCAGGACTTG
The DNA here is from genome assembly GCA_018398635.1 of Cyprinodon brontotheroides. NCBI lineage: Eukaryota > Metazoa > Chordata > Actinopteri > Cyprinodontiformes > Cyprinodontidae > Cyprinodon > Cyprinodon brontotheroides. The sequence goes on from JAGKQL010000017.1 coordinate 4,307,109, forward strand.
GAAAAAGTCCTTTCTACTTTCCTTCTTTCCTTGTCCTTTCTCAGGAAGTTAGAACAGACTGGACTTTCTTCTACAGAGCAACGATTAAAAGCATCATGTGTTTCAAAGATCCATTGCCATATTGGATCTAATCCCACCCACCCCGGGCAATGCTCTGTTAGTGCCAGTTCTGCAAAAAGACCAGCTGCATTTACGATAAATAACTGGTCTCTGGAAAATAAAAACTAACCTTGTTTTTGAATGCATAGTCAGATTGGTGAAGTGAGAGCCTGTTAAGCCTTTTAATAAGGCAATAAATCCTGCTGATTAGTCTGCTGAATGGAAACACTCTCTAAACATGTTATTCCTTGTCCCAGTTAATGGCATACTTTTCGAATGTTTCATTCAAGCTTTTCTACTTTCTATCATTGAATAAGAGGCCGAAACAAATTTTCTATGATCTCCAGAGATTTCCCAAAATATAACATTTTCACAATTTAAAAACAAATTTATTTTAAGATGAGAGGTGGATGAACTAGCCAAAGATTTTATTCAAGGGAAAGTAGCGATACTTCAACATAAGTGAAACTAAAAAGTAGCTAATTGAGAAATTAGTAGCAATAGAAACTGATTTAATATCTGAAAATGGGAGACAGAACTACGAAGTTATGTACAAATACTGGTATTTAATTATAGAACTACAATAAAACAATACACAAAATAAAATAGCTTTACATTAAAATAATATTAAAAGCAGAAGTAAATCAGGCAAAAGCTCTAACACTTTTTACCTAAAACTTATGAAATCGATACCTACAGCTGGATGAAGTAAATACTGCACAGTGCACAGTAAGTTTTTGTTACCTCCAAATAGCTCAATGAGGTCATATGGAAAACATTAAAACAATAAAGCTTGTTTGCCTGCAAAAAAACTCACTTTAAAATCAATCAGGGGTGTTTATCTCTCTGGTACATTTCTGTTTAATCAACTCTGATTTTTATTTGATTGAGCTTCTCAAATTGATTAAAGGGGCCAAAAATATCCACAAGTTGACTACTAATACTTAAGTAAACAGCCCTGTGCAGTAATATGCTCCTCAATGTATATTTACAAATGGTAAATGGCATGTACTTTATATAGAACCTTTGGTCAAGCTTCTCACAATAGAGATTCTGACCAAAGCTTTGCACTACACATCTTCATTCACCTAATTCACCTCACACACACCGATGTGCAGTCAGCTGCCCTGGGGCTCACTGGACAGAAGCTTTCGGGCTGCCGCACTGGCTTTGGCGCCACCGGCCCCTCTGGACACACCATCAGTAGACAATGGTGCAGGTGAAGCGGCCCTTGCCCAAGACACAACGACAATGAAAGTCAGAGCCAGGGCTTCTGAACCGCCAACCCTTCGATTTCAGGGCAAACTCTTACATCCAACTACCACTGTCGCGACCTTAGCAAAGGTAAATTTACAGTAATCTGAGTAAATATTGCTGGTTTCAATCTACATCTAGTAAAAATGTATGATTACATTACCAAAAGGATGATTGATTTCCAGTAAATGTAAAAATAATATACATTTAAAGGGATAGTTCGGTATTTTTATAAATTAATCAAATTTAAAAGTAAAGATATTCCTAGTACTTCGAGATTTATTCCGATATAACCACACAAAAAACGTTTTTCCCCAAAATATTATGTGCTCAGCGATATTTTTGCGTTGTGTCACACGTCGTTACCACCCGGTCCCATTTTCCCCGTTCGTATCAGTGCGCCGTCATCTGCATTGTGCTAGGGGCCTACTATCCCGATTAACAGTTAGATAGACAGCCTTCCTCCTCAGCCCAGCTAGAGCTAGGCGAGGGAGACATGCATCTGGCTGTTGTTGAGCTCGCTGTCTGAATGACGGCACGCACGATATGAATAGAGAGAAAATAGGACCAAGTATAACGCGTGTGACTTTTTTCCACTACAACGTTTTGGGATGCAAAATATCACTTTTGAACACATAATGTTTTGGGAAGAGAAACGCTTTATTTCGCTGGCTCTAGCAAACCGCCGGACTACTTCGCTTGACCAAACTGACGAGAACTCTGCTCACAGGACGTTGCCAGGGTAAGTCAGTGTGATTGTATGACACACTGGTGATGGGATGCCATACAGATTCATGCCTGCACACCGAACTATCCCTTTAAGCTATACAATGATCTTCAAAATCAGGGATTTTAACTACATAGTTGCATGTAGCTGCATTAAATCTACTGCTACACTCAGACCAAATGCAGCAGGAGCAGCAAAAACGCATACCGTATGTTACTTCATTTTTGATGTTTGTCCACATTAAGGTCAGCTGTCCAGTAAAATAAATTGTGTCCAGATGCGTCGGATACTTCTGCTGCCCGTGTTCAATGGCAGCGAGTGGCTTTTCTATATTTGCTCTGATCAGTGGGTGAAAAGTAGTTTTAATATGTATAAAGTGAGAAAGTACACATGAAAACTTCATCTGTGCAGTCAGTTCATCAACTTTACCATCCTGCCTTCAAATATTATTTTGCTGTCTGAGCCGCTCGGAGAATGGTCACGAGGAACCCCTTTCAACAGCAGGCTCTGGCCCGGTCGCCTCTTCACGGTTTTCCACTACTGGAAGGTATTTTTCACTTATGTGGTCAAACCGTAGGCTCCAGAACAACAAAAGGGAACATATTTTCCTGGCAGGTTTTAACATTTTAAGTTAATTTAGGCATTAATATCCTGTTTCAGAGGAGTGATCATAGCGATCTGCATCAGTAGTGCTGTGTCTGTCTCCCTGCCAGCTCCCAGATCAGCTTTTCTGATTGATTGTTGCGCTTAATTATGTTTTTCCCTCCCTTCCCTTTTTTCTGTGTCTTTACTTGCGGGAGCTAACTTTTTCAGCCTTGGATTTAAACATAAATCAGGTCTTTTTAAATTTTATTTTTTCCTTTCGTGCTATACTTATGGTATATAGGGTGCAATCTCACAAAAGAAAACACTAAAATGTGAATAAACTTTGTTTAATCATACTTTGCTGGACTAATTTGAACATGTCCTATGATGACGTCAGACAAGCAGTTTAACATAGAAAATGTAAAAAGCATCAAATTGTCTCAGAAAGGCAAACTATTTTTTTTAAAGATGTGTATTAGCATTCTTTAGTGATTTAAGGATAGATATAAATACTTTTAATACCATGATTACATTACTTATGGCGACCTAGATGAATATCTGCTTGCACGCGTAAACGAGCTGATGTTACGGATTGTGCTTCCGGTTCGGATCGGGTAGAGACAACCAGTCTATCCAATGCTCACATTGTCGCTGTACAACTTTACCAGTTGTACAGCGACTATAGAGTGCGACATATCAAGCAGATTTATGGACAGATTTGGACAAAGCAAAACATAACTGAATCCACAACTGCTCAAAGCAAAAATACTTGGTCTTACAAAAAACCCTGATTAAACTGATCTAATTAACAAAAGTTCAATTTCCTTGATCCCCAGGAGAAATACAACCATCCTCCTCTGTGTGGATTATAATCAGCCTCTGTCAATCAATCCAAATCCCAATTCATTTAAACTTTTCATTTGGTGTTTCATTAAATGCAGTAGATGAAGTTATGAGCTATCTCAACTAAGCTGAGCAAGTCGAACCAAGAAAGTTTTTCACTTTTTAACAACAGTCTACAAAATATAATCATACTGCATTAGTTTGCTTAAATGTATAAAATAAAATAAACAAAACTCTACTGTGCAGAGTGAGGAGACCTCTATAGGCCTCTTCAGAGGTCTGAACACAATGTCTGCAAATGTCAACTGAAGATAAGGTCAGCAGCTTTGATGTGACTGCCAGGAAAGTTAAGACAGGCAGATGAAAAGCTGCCAATGATAAAACCCACGACAGCTATACAATAGTGCCCCCTGAGCAGCCTTATAAAGAAAGAAAACTATCCAACACTGGCTCTGTGAGCAGAGGCAATTCTAGAGTCTGTGGGGGCCCCAAGCAAAAAATCCTAGGGGGCCCTACTGACCAGTGTTCATCATCATTATGTTACGCTATAAATAATCTGACACTAATGAAAAATGTATTCAATAAAACCTTTTTTTTATTCCAAATGTTCTAAACATGAACAACCTTGTTATTTTGGAAAATATAAAAGAGTAAAAGTAAAGAATAAACTAATAAATTAAAATGAATGTATAATAAAATAAAAAACAAACAGTAAATTACTTTAAAAACCCAATATAAACTTTGTACAAAATATAAAGTATAGTAAGTGTAGTGAAATTATTGGTGTCCTATACTGCTTCCAGAATTGCTGCTTACAGGCCTTGGCTTGTGCAAATGCAGACACTAAGTCCTCCAGATCCAAAGACCTTCGCACACTATACTCTATGGAAATAAGCGCCAGTCCTGAAAGTCTCTCTTGAGACATGGAAAATGAATCATTTTCCTTCAGCTTAGTTACATTATTGCTTTCCAATTTACTGAACGTGAAGGGGCCTGGGCTAACAACGCCACCCATCTCAAGTAGGCTAATGTGCTCATTTTCATTAAGGGAAGTCATCCACCTGGGCTGGGTTGGATTTTGACTGGGGGCAAAGCCAATGTCAATCAACATTCCATCCAATCGGAATTTTTATATGCAGCTGTGCATCTCCTCAAATCACTATAGCGCTGTGCCACTCCCCATGCCTCGCCTGTTGCTGTTTACTCTACATCGTGGGTGTACAGTAGCGTAGCTGGGCTGTCGGGGGCCTCCCAGCGGCTCGGGGGCTCCAAGCAGTTGCTTGGTGTTTGCCTGTTGTTGACAAGGTGCGCCTCTGTCTGTGAGAAGAAGTGATGTGCTTTAATGTTCAAGACTTGTGCAAAACTAGAAACTAAATGACTTTGACTTCACAGCCTCAGTAATTTATTAGATCATATGGTCGCCAGAATGTCCATACAAATAATACTTTGCTTTTGCACAAAGCTACAAACGTGGGTTTTTCGCATTTCTCAGATACCAGTTGGTTATGGAGTGAATTTTTTTCCATTATTGTTGCAAAAAATAACATGTTGGAAGTAAACAATTAGAAAAAAAATGTTATCCGGAAATTACATTTCTTAACCAAAAAAAGGTGATGAGTAGCTTTGCTCACATTTATTCTCACATTTTATTTTTTCATATAATTAAATTTTTTACCTTTTTCATATATACATATATTTTTCATATTTGTTCAGACTTCATTTCATTTAAAATCTTTTCGTAAGAATAAAAAAAAAATCCACTGGACTTGGTTTCCAAGATTTGAAGACGTTTCACAACCTCTCCAGGAAGCTTTACGGAATGACTATGACCTGGATAACTGAGAACCTTCATCAGCATTTAAAATCTTGTTTTTCAGGTCAAGTTTTAAGAGTTCCCTTCTTCTTAGATTTCTGCAACCACTCTCATCAAGTGTCGTTTTAGCGGTCTATGATGCGCTTGAACAAGTTTTGCTGAAATGCTTCTGCTCAGTGGGTCTGGAGCACTACAATCACGCTTTAGCAGTTTCCTGCCAAAAGCGCCAAGAGAAGAGCCGATTTGAAACTTGCCGAAAGGGCTTTGGCGGTTCTCTAATAACAGTTTTGGCAGAGACCTTGGCATCTTTATGTAATTTGTCACGAGGCATCGTACAAGAATGGTTTACTTCGAACCTCGATTAACCTTTAAAATGCGTGGTTGTCCGTTATTCACCGGTTTTCACGGTCGAGGAAAAGGGCGGCGACACAGAAGCAGGAAAGGCAATCCCACCAACTTCGCGCACGTCATGTGCAGTTCGCTTGTAGAGGTCTCACGCAGGTTTGTGACCATCCCACGCGTAGCCAGGATGTTTTTGTGGTGCTCGACGATGGTTGCAGAGCCTCTGTGCGGGTGCGTGGTCGTGCACAAAGACAGATTTGATGGTTGCAGAGGCGATGTGTCGGAAACAATTGGCCTTTAAACTGCATTTTACAGATCTCATTCTCTTAAAGGAAAAGTCTGGTCAGCGACGAAAACCAATGAGTCATTTTTTATACCTAAAAGTAATATGTTTGCACTAATTTAATGAATTTAGTGTTAATCAGTAAAAAATAAAAACAATAATTTTCGTTGCAATCACTGAGTCCAGGAAGGGCAATTTCTGCCCAAATATAGTAAGAAAAAACAAACAAAACATGTTTACTTCTGCTAAGAAACAATTTCTCTGTGTACAGTACAGGACAAAGACAAATCCCAGACCAACAGATTTATATCACATGGATGTGTTGTGAAGAATGTGATTGTCTATTTGAATTAAAGTGTTGAGGTCTTCCAATCTTTTCCAGGGTCACAGCTCTATAAAATCCACCACCTAGAAATGCAAACTGCTTCTACCGACATCTATAAAAGAATCTCAGGAGCTCAGGGAATTTAATTTGGTTAACCTGACAGAAAGACAAAATCTACAGTTGACTGTTGGTGGATATATAACAAAGCCGGAGAGACAGCAGTGTTAGGCCATGTAAAACCATTTGGGAGTGAATAGATGCTGAGGCAAAGTGCTGGGAAGCTCTCTGTGGCTATGTGCTCAGCAACTAACAGGTCTTTTAGTTACCCAAATTTAGCTACATGAATTTAAACTTTGTGTAAACACAAGTAAGATGACTGTTTTTCTCTTTGTGTAAAGTCTCGCTGATGTGAAATTTGTCCTCATCTGCCATCATATCTTAATAGAAAGTAGTAATGAAAGTTTTTGTGTCGCCTTCTTAAATATCAGAGCTCAGTCTGTCTCAGAGTGGAGTACTTGATAGAGATATAGGTCATAATAAGTTGAGACCCCAGAAGATATTTGATTCTCATGAAACACCTGAGTGGTGTTGCCCTATGATGAGCAGCAGAGTCAGGGTCCCAAGCAGGTCTGGTACCTACATCGTACACTCTCCTCCACATTCCCGGCGAGGCGATGTTCTCGTCAAACTTATCTATTCTCTTCACTTCAAGGCACATACAAACGGTTGCCTTTAAAGGCGCACATTGACCAATAAAAATGTTGTTGCTTACATCCAGCAGACCAATAGAAATGCATCTTTGCTTCTCACTCCAGAGGAAAGCCCCGCCCCTAAAAGTGAAGCCAATGGCTGTGTCCCAACGTCTGCCCTAACCTCTAGATCCGTCAATAACTATATATGTCATAATCCTGGCGTTGATGGTTGGGTTTTTTCCTCTGCTCCTGCTCACCTGCCTAATTGGCCCTGTGGCTGATTACTGCCAATCTGATTCACCTGGTCCCTGCAGCCTATTTTGGCTGTTTGATTTCCTGCTATCAGCGTCGGATTATTTAACCTGTCTCAGTGTGAGTTACTCAAGCTATCAAAGTAAGTGTTTTGTTCTGTGGAATTCTTCTCAGTTTTTTGTCCATGTGTTTTTGGTTTTTGCCTTTTCCCCTGTCTGCCCTGCTTAGTTTGGTTTTGGCCTGACTGCCTGGATTTTGCCTGTTATCCGAACCTGGACTGTTTTTCTGACCTCGGCTTGGATTTTCCCTGGATACCTCTTCGGCTCTCGGATCTCCTGGTTTCTGACACTGCACTGGACTGGATTTTGGCCTCGCATAATCCCTCACGGACACTGTAGCTCGCTTCGGCATCGGCTGGCGCCGGCTCCCCCACACTCTGTTCTCTCTGAAGCGGTAACGACATAGCGGTGGACTGCCTCCCCCAGGTTTCTCCTCTCTGAGTTTTGGACGGAACTCTCAACCAGGTCAGTGACCTTTTGTTCATCTTCTCCACTCTTCATTCTTGTCACTGACCTGAGTTTCCTGTCTCAGCAGAGAATCAGAGAACCCAGCTCTGAGGAGTTTTCATCGTCCTCTTTCAGTTATTTTTTTAAATAAACCTGTTTTGAAACTTTCTGTTTGTCTGCTGAATATTGGGTCCAACCTTCAGTTCCCGTTACAATATAAGGCGGGGTATATAGAACGGACTTTGTAGTAAACTGAGTAAACTGGACAGTTGATCACTTCTTTTCACTCCCTGTTGGTCACGTGACTCTCCACCTGCACCATTTTTTTTATTCGCCCCTGTCGGGTAGCGACAGCCATAGGCAAGAGGGGGGAACTGTGACAACAAATCCCATGATGCTTTGCGAGGAGAGCTCTCCTCATAATCATTCCGGGATATATCTACTCGTCTAGTGACCATGGATAATCACTACTTTTCAAGGTGCATTGTGGGAAGTTTCGAATCCACTTCTTTTCATCCACTAGACATTCGGACACTCATCTAAAATGGAGTAACCACTATATAGTGCCCTATATAGTGTTAGGGCGAACATTTGGACACAGCAAATGTGATCTGGAAAATGTAAATTGCAAACAATGCATTTAGAAAAAACGTAATTTGAAAAAATAAAAAAAACTATATATAATCTGTAAAAAAAGCATTTTTGCAAAAATAGAAACTGAATTTATTTTATTTTTATTAGCTTTCATTTCTAGGCATTTTACATGACCAGTTGTGTTGTTTTACAGGAGAAATCTGTAAAAATGTGTATGATCTGTAATCTGTAACATTATGTAGTGATGCATAAAACCTTTTGTAATCCAAAGTGAGGGCCCAGCATGAGAAGTTTGAAAAGCTCTGATTTAATCCCCCCAACATCCTAACAACTTGACTTCGCTTCAGCATCCTTTAGCTCAGACCATAAAATCAATGAATTAAAAATGGCAGAAATGGATAATTGGTAAAATGGAAATCAGGACTGTTCAGCAGAAACATCGTGGGATATTGTTGTTCTGAAAGGAATACTAAAAAAACAAACTAAAAAAACTGAACAGACTGAAAAAAATGACTGAGACAGAAAATAAAGATATCTTTGCTGCAGCTGGAGAAACTAAATTATTTTTATCTGCTCTCCTAGAGTAACTATTATAGAGCTATAAAAAGTAGATTTTGCACAATAAAATTGACATTATCTCAAGAACATAGAGGTCTTAATGAAATACGTTTCCATGTCTCAGCAGCTGTGTCCAATCCTTTTATTACCACGTGCAACACACAGTGTTCTGATGTAAAGCTGAGCTCTGTTGAACCATAGCAGTGGAAACCTTGGAACGATGAATTTCTAGCAATCCAGTTAATGGGTCTGACTTTGGTAGGTCGGTTTTTATGCCTAAACGTTAAGACAGACGGAGGATTATGGTGTGGGGCTGTTTATTAGGACATAGGTCCTCTCTTTTAATTTTTACTAAACAAACCCAGAGTAAGAAGCAAAGCCCACCAAACATGGTTGACTTTGGTATGATAGGACTTGCCTGCAGTGGCAGTTCCAGAAAATGCTCAGGACTAGTCAGGCAGGGGCCAATGTGCACTGAGGGTTGGCTGAAAACTGATAAGCGCCAAAAACATCTCACGTTGAATCTAAACTGATAAAAGTAAAACCAACAGGAAAATCGAAACATACAACATCTATATTTTCCAAATAAATCACTGAACAGAGAGTGGATTTTCATTAGAGTCCTTGCTGATAAAAAAAATATGGACAAATTTATACATTAGTGCCTATATTCTATATTCTTTATCTTTAGACAGAACTCCAATCCTCCTAGCCCCAATAAAACCTAAAAAAATCATAAAAAAGGAAAGATTCTGTATAAGTTATATGGTTGTGAATGATTTATTGCTGCTATTTGGATTCAGTAATTGGCTAATTTACCAGCCACAAAATGTCAAAGTAGGAAATTCCACACAACAGTATCACTGCTGCCACCATCAGGCTTAGCAGAGAACTGCTTGTTGCAGGGGTGTTGAATTAAATTCAAGGAGAAAAACAAATGACCTGGTAGGTGTGGACAGGTGTGGAACCAACCAAATAATCTACCTGTGATCGGCTACTTTTCCATTAATCTCGCTCCTAAGACGGGCTACTGCTAGCACCATAGCTAAGCCTCTCCAGGCTAAGCGTTGTTCTCTTAAAGAGTTAAAAATTGGTTAATTAAAGTCATCATTAATAATAGGTTATCACTAATGATCGTGTCTTTGAAGGAAGATTAGCAAACAATGTCAATGCATATTTATTTGCAGAGATGTAGAGTGGTCTGTAAAGCTCCCACAATCCTTTGGTAAGATGATCAAATCCAAACAGCTCCAACTCCAAGGAAACGATTTATTATTATTTTTTTGTTTGTTGCTATTTTCAATCCCTTATTTGCTGCAAATAACAGTTTGGGGTTGAGAATAATGTAGCTGTGGCAGAGATAACAGAATATCAGTGAACTGGACCTTTAATGTTTACATTATTGGGATGAACCTGTAGTCCAGCTACACTCTGAAACACTCATCAGGCTTGTAAGACTCATATTTACCAAAGAGGAGACAAAGGTTAAGGTTTTAAAAGGGTTGGGAAAAGATGATGAGCTGATGAACCTTAAACATCAAGTACTTTCACACTTTAGAGTTTGAGTAAACCTTAACATATATAAAATAATCTTAAGGCTTCAGAGCCTCTGTTTGGTTGGCTCATCGATCGACGTATAAACAGACAGACATCCGGATCAATAGGACGTCACACTCCTCAGATAAATTTATTTCAGTCAATATTTTCACTGCTTTCAAGTTGTGTGTTGCTTAAGATTGGGTTTATTTTATTTTATTATTTTTCTGTATGTAACCACAGAGACACAGGTTGTCTGGTTGCATTTGATCCATCCAGAAACCCAAAAGTCCCATTTAGGGAAGAATGAGAAACAGTGGAGACTGATGGAGGCAGCGAAGGAGGACTGTATGCTGGTAGAGGAGGAAAAACTGCAGAGGAAGCAGGAAGAACCCACAGACAGCCTTATTATGTGGTTTAAACTAGCAAACAGGAAGAGGAGAAAACAGCAGAACTCAGGAACAAACGCAGAGGATGAGGCCACAGGATGCCCAATATTGGAGAACATGAGGAAGGAGCAAAAAGATTAGGCAGGAAGTGAGCTCAGGCTATCTGAGGAGAAAAGTCAGTGTATCAGCTGCACATGTGGGCGTGGGAACCCTGCTGCTGGGCTGCAGCACAGACAGCTTCAGAAAGAGAGAGAGTCCTGGATTCAAGTTATGGAGGCTGGATCACCTACTGTGTTCAAGGAGTGCAAACACCATGGAAATGCATTAAATCAAAGCAAGTTAAAACGTCCAAAAATGAGATTAGTACACAAACACACCATCACAAGAAAAGTAAACGGTACAAAGAGTAAACCTGCTGCAAACACATAAATGATGCCAAGATACAAAAAAACCTTTACAGGGGGAAAAAACATGTAATTCAGGAAAAGCTGCAAACTAGCGCCTCATAACAGAAGCAGTCCTGGCCACTGTTTGTCTCCCTCTAGTGGTCAGTAGCTGGTACATGGAGGTTTGTTTGTCAGCATCATTTATGTATTTGCAGGAGGTTTTGTGCCTTTCTATATTGCTGCTTACTGTTTAATGTTATTGCAGTATTTCTCCTTCGTGTATGTTTGTGTATTAGTCTTATTTTTTATTTTGCTGTGAATTCATGCATCGGCCCCTGTTAGCACTTCTTAGCAACCGTGAGCGCTGGCCCCTTTGTCAACTTGCTCCAAAGGTGTCCCTCTCACCTCATGAAAACATATATAAATATTGTTATTTAAATTTTATTTCATTGGAGAAAAGACAAGACAACACTTCTGAAATAACCTGATACCCTATGATATTTAGTGAGATAGAGAAGCAGCCTGATCAGCCCAGAATATGAATAAGAACTAGAATCAGATTAATTGCCAACCAGGTTTGAACTTACAAGGAATTTGACTCAGTGTTGGTGGTGCAGACAAATTAGATATAGATAGAGATTACGGAATCTATAGCTATATATAATATAAAACATACAATTAACTATATACAATATATAGTATTGCCATATATTATATGAATATATGGCAATTTCTAAAAGTGGGATGGCAGATCTTTTTTAGTTTATCAGGCTCACTCTCCTGTGGAACCAACACTACAGGGGTTTTTAGTCCGTGAAAGGCAGACACTTTGTCTACTTTTAAGGCTAGGCTTAGAAACTTTTCCTTTTTGATAAGAAGCTTATAGTTAGAGTGGCTCAGTTTATCCTGACTGCTAGCTCTCTATAGTTATGCTGCTATAGTCTTAGACTGCTGGAGGACATAGGAACCTCTTTTCATCATTCTGCTTCATTCTGACTCTATTTTCCAACTCTGCAGAATCTGTTGGTTCAATCTCTAACGTTCTGCTTTTTCTCTCCACTGTCTTTACAAGCATGCTTAGTGAGAGGGATTGCATTCGAAATAATGAGTCGGATGCACTCATAACTGGTGCATCTGGTGCACTGGTTTTCCATAGATAGAAAACTTTGAATCAATTTGAATGCGGCGATCTGGCTTTCGAACTGTAAAAGTGCCCTTGAGATGACTTGTTTTGTGAATTGGCGCCATATAAATAAACTGAGTTGAATTCTAATTGAATATGAAACTAGATATTTCAAAACAGTTTGTAAACAAACTAGTTGGGAAGTGAAATGATAAGATATATAGTTGTGGTCAAAAGTGTACCTACACTTGTAAAAAATCATAATGTTATGGCTGTCTTGAGTCTTCAATAAGTTCTACAACTCTTATTTTTCTGTGATAGAGTGATCGGAACACATACATGTTTGTCACAAAAAACAGTCATAAAATTTGGTTCTTTCATAAATTTATTATGGGTCTGCTGAAAATGTCACCAAATCTGCTGGGTCAAAAATATACATACAGCAACATTAGTATTTGGTTACATGTCCCTTGGCCATTTTCACGGCAACTAGGCGCTTTTGGTAGCCATCCACAAGGTCCTGGCAAGCTTCAGGTCTTGCATGAACCTGTTTCTTTAGCACTGTCCACATGTTCTCAATGGGGTTTAAGTCAGGACTTTGGGAAGGCCATTCTAAAACCTTAATTCTAGCCTGGTTTAGCCATTCCTTTACCACTTTTGATGTGTGTTTTGGGTCATTGTCTTGTTGGAACACCCAACTGCGCCCAAGACCCAACCTTCGGGCTGATGGTTTTAAGTTTTCCTGCAGAATTTGGAGGTAATCCTCCTTCTTCATTATCCCATTTACTTTCTGCAAAGAACCAGTTCCACTGGCAGCAAAACATCCCCAGAGCATAATACTACCACCACCATGCTTGACAGTAGGCATGGTGTTCCTGGGATTAAAGGCCTCACCTTTTCTCCTCCAAACATATTGCTGGGTGTTGTGGCCAAACAGCTCAATTTTTGTTTCGTCTGACCAGAGAACTTTCCTCCAGAAGGTTTTATCTTTGTCCATGTGATCAGCAGCAAACTTCAGCCGAGTCTTAAGGTGCCTTTTCTGGAGCAAGGGCTTCTTTCTTGCACGGCAGCCTCTCAGTCCATGCCGATGTAAAACACGCTTGACTGTGGAGACTGACACCTGTGTTCCATCAGCTTCCAAATCCTTGCAGACCTGCTTCTTGGTGATTCTTGGTTGACTCTTGACCATCCTGACCAATCTCCTCTCGGCAGCATGTGATAGCTTGCGTTTTCTTCCTGATCGTGGCAGTGACACAACTGTTCCATGCACTTTATACTTGCGTATAATTGTCTGCACAGTTGCTCTTGGGACCTGTAGCTGCTTTGAAATGGCTCCAAGTGACTTCCCTGACTTGTTCAAGTCAATAATTCGCTTTTTCAGATCCACACTGAGTTCCTTTGACTTTCCCATTGTAGCTTTTGTAGCTGAGTCTAATCACTGGGTCAAATGAGCCCTATTTAAATGGGCTCATGAGAAGTCAACAGCTGTAGTCAATCAGAATCACTTAGAAGAAGTGAAGAGGCCATGACATGAAGCTAATTTGATTGACACAACTCGCTACATCACCAAAGTTGACAAATTTTGTTGCTGTATGTATATTTTTGACCCAGCAGATTTGGTGACATTTTCAGCAGACCCATAATAAATTTATGAAAGAACCAAATTTTATGACTGTTTTTTGTGACAAACATGTATGTGTTCCGATCACTCTATCACAGAAAAATAAGAGTTGTAGAACTTATTGAAGACTCAAGACAGCCATAACATCATGATTTTTTACAAGTGTAGGTACATTTTTGACCACAACTGTAAGTACTTGTAAGACAAAATGAACACATTTTTAATCACTCCTCCTCCAGAGGACCAGTCTGAGCAGAAATGTGGTAAAACAGGAGCAGAAAAGGAGAGGGCTCTGTTCTCCCATGATGGATTAATAAGCAGGAGGAGACAGCTGAGGAGGTGCTATTAATAACTGACCATTCAGCCAGGTTTGTGTTATGCCACGACCTAGCTGCTAGCTAAAGCCTTTGCTGGTATCTAAAAGCCTCTCATCATTATACAGAGGGAATTTTACTCCATTGTTGTTGCAAGAAAAGTGCTTGGTAAATGGAAATTTAAAAATAAAACGTTTTGTGAATGGAGGTATTGAAATATATGCAATATTTCAATATCAATCAGTTGGTACTAATGGAGAGGGGCATAAGTGTCACTCTGTTGGACAATGGGAGGAGGTCAGAGCACCAGGAGAGAACGTTACATCCACAGAAAGAAAAGGCCTCTCCACTAAAGGAGAGCACAGGCTCCTATTCAAACCCAAGGTCCTTCTGCTGAGAAGCAGCAGAGCTAAACACTGTGCAGCAATTAAACAGCCTTCCTGAATTCTGTCAGAATGTAGAGAGATCCGGTTTCTTTGGAATAAAATAAATGTGGAGCAGATGTTCCCTCTACTCTATCACTAGGGTTCTAAGGGCAGAATGGTTGGCAGCTTGGTAAGGTGCGCCCTGCCCAGAGGAGCATTCTGACGGGACAGTGGAGGAAATTTGAACCAAACGGACAACTTTCTAAAAGGAAAACCACTTTCCTGTCACCGTAAATGCTTATCTGTGCAGTAGTGATCGTACAAACCAGTGCATATGATGGTCCTCAGTCCTTACATTTCCTGTCTGCCTGACGTAAGGGTGGGACGTAGTACTTTAAAACACACCAAAGTGGTTCACATGCAGCAGTTAGCAGATGTTTTTTTGTCTGAGAATCCTAATTTTCTGCTGCCCTGCCAAGCACAGCTTGTTCTCTGCTTTTTATCCCTCCTGATGTGAATTAATCACACAACCAACAGGAGGGCTTTTCACCGGGTCAGGATAGCGGAACAAAACCAGCTCTTATGTCTGATTTAGTCACACTCGAACTTTTGCAGAGGTTTCCTGCATACCAGGAAGGAACACACATCTCTGCTCTTATTCGAGCATTGACGTCGGTATGAAGCCAAGACTGTCAGGATCTTACCGGATTAGATCCAGCAGAGCGTCAGCAGAACTCATGATATGCTTGCTGCTGTCCTCAGAGTCCTCTTTCTGGGCAGCACCGCCTGGGTGGATAATGGACACCATCATGATCCCCACGATCACAGCCACAAACGTGGTCCACAGATAATATGAGACCGTGATCAAGCCGAGCCGACTGGAACACTTGGCATCGAGAGCGGCCAGGCCGGACATCAAACTGGGAAAAAGAAGAAGGAAGATTTAATCAAACGTAATGATCTAAATAATGATAATTACCATTTTAAGCAGATTTTTATTTATCTTATTTAAAAAAATATATATATAATAAATATATTAAATAAACTGAATTGAAAATGTACATATATATATATGTATTTTCTTTTTACAATATGTGTTCTTTGCTCACAACAACAAAGTGAATTGAATACACAAGAACTTTGCTTTTAAATGTAATCTTTAGGAAGCAAAACACTATTTCAGCCTTATATCCCAATATTATACGTTTTATTCTCACTGCAAAAAATCTAAATCTAGATAAGTCATTTTTTCTTAAAATAATGCATTTGTTCTTGAATTGAGGAGGTAAAAGAGACATTTTGCCAATGAAACAAGAAAATTTACACTTAAAATAAGAAATATTAATATTATTTCAAGTGCATATTATCTAATTATCTTATTTTAAGAGTAAAATTACTCACTCCATTGGCAAACTATCTCATTTACCTGCTCGAATTAAGGGTGAATACACTTAATTTAAGAAATCTTAACTTATTTCTAGATCATTTTTGCAGTGCTTTGTTAAAATTCACTGAGTGACAGTTTCAATTAAGAAAATACAGCTTTCTTAAGCCTGTGTTGTGAGGGAAGACTGTTGTTGTTGATAGAAAACCCATTAGAATATTCACCAGATGCTGATGAGTTCATGCAGTTAATTTATTGCTTTTGGTGATGGGGAATAAATGATGTCAGGTTTCCTGGAAATGTTTTCAAATACTTTCAGTTACTAATTCAAACTCTTTATATTTCATCCCAGTAGAATAAAGAGCCATTCTCCCTTATAAAGATGCAGATAGACGGACATGAGATTAGTTTTGCTCTGCTGGTCTGCAGGGCTCAGAGTTGGAGATAAGGGGGCGGAGGACGTCTAAACAGCCAGCAGGGAGTCCAGAGAGAATTGGCTGACTCACTCCGACAGGAGTCTGTTGGGGTTATTTGGTCATATAATTAATAGGATTCCTCGACGTAAGCTAACGCTATTTCAACAAAATTTTATCACAAAAAAAAAAAACATCAGAAGAAAATATGGAGCAGAATATTATTAACATAAGAATATAAGTTCTACATTTACAGACAAAAAACAACAAAAAAACAAACATAGTATATAGATAAAACATAGGTAAAAAGAAAAGTATGAGTATAAAATAAAATAAGTATTCACTTCTGGTTACCATGCTAACGTTGACCCTAAATGATTGTGCACTAATAGGAAACAGAGCTCAGGCTTTGTCAGATCCTATGATAGAGTAAAGAAATGGCTTCTTCTTTGTGTTACGTTTCTCAGATTCAATGCAAGAAAATAAAACAAGCAAAGTGAGGATGAACACTGTTGCTTTTAAGTGTTGTAGCAGAATTAAAGTAGCAACTGGGTCATAACTGCTCTTTTAAGTCTTTGCTGAATTGTCTTGCGCATGTTAAACAACGGCTCAGTGCAAAATCCCTGCAACTAAACTCAGTTAAAACAGAGGTGCTGGTGATTGCCCCTGATGAGGGTATTCCAGGTATCCACCAGTATCCGGCTGACTTGAGTTTGTCTGCTAAACCAAGACTTCGAAATCTGGGCGTTATTTTTGACAAAACATATAGGGTCATTGCTCAGGGACCCACAGTGGCAGTCTGTTAGAGTGGGGCCAGAATCTCAGGATTCCAAGCTCTATGCCCTAACCACTAGGCTGCCAGTATAGAGCACTATATAGCCGTTACTGCATTTTATATGTGTGCGAACATCTAATGGATAAAAAGGCAGTAGGATTAAAATAGTTTGCAAGCAGTTTGCAAGAGCTCTCCTCGCAAAGCATCATGGGATTTATTTTTTGGGGTGAGAGAGAACCAAGATGCACCATGATAGGAGCCGGAGTCACATGATCAATGGGGAGGAAAAAGTAACAATCTGTCAGAACATATGCATGGATATCTAAAAATCTGTGTGGAGAGTAGTTTGTGCAGTGCGTCTATTTTAAATAAAACTGATTGTATGAGTACTTATTATGCCTCTTGCACTTTTGTCAAATTTCAGATTTGATAATAAATTACTCAATAAAGACCAGCTTCTATTTCATCTATTATTCATCACAGGTGGGGGAGATTCACCACCTTCTGATTAATGCAGGGAAAACCAAGGAGCTAGTGGTGGACTTCCGCAGAAGCAGATCCACCCCATTGACAGCGGTGAACATCCAGGGAACGGATATTGAGATAATGGGTTCTTATAAGTCAATCTCTAACGTTCTGCTCTCTCTGCTTTTTCTCAGAGTAGCTTTGCCTCGTCTGTTCCTGTTTGGCTGTGACGCCATACTGGAGAGAAATATCAGCTGTGCTGCTTCCATCAACACCCTTGTTTATAGATGCTGGAGATCAGCCTGTTTTCCAGTGTGGTCCTGGTTTCTCTGACCGTGACTAACTGGATGTGCTCTCTTCTTCATCCTCTGGCATGGGAGCTGGCACTCGAGCTCGCCTGCCTGGCTGTGTGTTTCCTGACGCCGCCTTTCTATGCTGCTTTTATATGTCTGCTTCTGTCTCCTTTGAACCCCAGTCTGGCCTCAGCAGATGGCCGCTCACACTGAGCCTGGTTCTGCTGGAGGTTTCTCTTCCCTGTTAAAAGGGGAGTTTTTCCTCCACTGTCACTACAAGCATGCTTAGTGTGAGGGATTGTATTTGACTCAATGAGTCAATGCAATCAACTGGTTTTCATAGATAGAAAACTTTTGAATCAATTGTGACTGTATGATCTGGTTGAACTGTAAAGTGCCTTGAGATGACGTGTTGTGAATTTGGCGCTATAGAAATAAACTGAAATTGAATTGAATCATAAGTACCAAGTTGTTCACCTGAATAACAAACTGGACTGGACACACAACACTGAGGCTCTGTATAAGAAAGGTCAGAGCAGACTCTTCCTGCTGAGGAGACTGAGGTCTTCTGGAGTGCAGAGCGCTCCTAAACACCTTCTATGACTCTGTTGTGGCATCAGCCATCTTCTAAGCGGCTTATCTGTAGCTGAGAGAAAGCAGCTGGATAAGCTGATCAGGAAGGCCAGCTCTGTGATCCGATTCCCTCTGGACTCAGCGCAGGATGTGGGAAACAAAAGTGTCCACCTAAATTAACATCTCTGTTGATAATGTCTCCCACCCATGCATGAAGCTGGTGCTGAACTGGACAGTTCCTTCAGTGACAGACTGCTGCACCCTAAATGCACCAGGGAGCGTTATCACAGAATCCTTCCTCCCAGCAGCTGTAATACTTTATAACCACATTTGTTCCCCAATAACCTCAATAAGTTATTACATTCATGCTGATTTTGCACATTTTCTATCTTAGTCAGCTAAATAACATGCTGCTGTCATTTTGCACATCTCTAATGTTGCTGCTATTTTCTAATATCCACTACTTGCTTATTTATTCTCCAGGTGCACAGTTTATATTGGTAAAACACTTTACAGTACAGAATTTTATCTGTTTATCTATTAACTCTTCACTATTATGTTATTCTTATAGATTTTCAAAGGTCCATATTTTTATTTTTTCTATAATTGTTTTGCTGCTGTAAACACCAGAATTTTCCCATTGTCGGACAATAAAGGGATTTTCTATTCTATTCTATTCTACTCTATTCTATTCTATTAGCAAGCCAGTAATTAGATGGTTTTGAACTAATGCTAGCTTAACCCTATAATGCCAAATGTTTCATATTTGATACATACGGTTTCTGAAATGTTTTGCGCGTCTGACACCTTTTTGCATAATTTAATGGTAAAAACTTTGCTCAAAAATCTATTGTACACAATCAGATATACCTGATAACAGCCAGTAGAAGACTACACAAAAAATTATCTTGACTTATCGCATAGTAATAAATTATTAATATCAAAAATGTCTTTCTGTTTTTTCTTTTTACATATTTTGTTAAAAGGCCAAATAAGGACTTCAAACCAAAAAAGTAATTTTCTGTTTTGTTTTATTCTTGGATCGGGCTTTAAAGGGTTAATATTATTAGTTTGTGGTGTAAATTCATAGTTGGGGCTGGTTAAACATTTTAGTTGCTAACAAGAGTTTGAGAGAAAGTGTCTTTCACGACTGAAGAGATCACACATCCTTCTTTTCCAAATTTTCTAATTTCCATATACATGGTAAGGTTAGTGATCCTTTTATCAGTCGACTCCAAAACCAATCTAACTTCTATAAATAATGGATTCTTTTAGACATTTTTACTGTTGTTTTTTATTGTAAAAACAACAGCACACATCTACAGCTTTCATTACTGACGGCAAAGGTTACATTTCCTTAGAGTCAAAGCTTTAATAAAGTCTTTTTGCACTGAGGCATGAATAAAATTTCTATCAACAAGGAGAACTTATCTGTTGTGAGCTCCAATTCAATTTTAATTACATAAGAAAGAAACAAGATTGCGGTTCTACTGAAAACAAAACATACTGTGGCCTTGTTTTGCTCTCCGTTCATATTATTTTCCTGTCACGATTCAATGCGGCTTCATTATTAACACCAGGGTCCATTTCTGTCCCTTCCTCATGTCCCTGGGATCCAGCTGCTAGTCTTATCAAAGAGCAACTCATTAATTTGTCCAATAGACAATTCCTATTTTTAGGAAGATGCAGCTCTGATAAGATGAATTTAAAGCATTTTTCACAGGTAATAAAAACATGAATCTATATGATATTTTCCATTATCTTTACACTTATGAATTTAATTAATGCAAAGACCTCCCTCAAGCCAATTTGTAGAGAAGAGGAATAGGGCCGCCGGAAAAAAACAACAACTTATTTTTGAATTTTATTTCAGTTTAATATGGGAAAAAAGTCAGAACTCTGACAATTTTGACTTTTTTCTCAGAATTTTGACTTTCATCTCAGAATTGTGGATCTTAATCTTAAAGGGCGCCATGAAGGAAGAGATGTGGAGCACTCAGCTTCACCGACAAAGATGTGAGTTGTTTGGGAGGGCCAGCGACACAGTGGTGAAAAATGACGAAATTAGGCGACTTTTTAGGTGTCCGGGGGGTTCCTGGTGATTGCAATATTGGAAGAGCAGAAGGTGATAAAAACAAGAGACCTAATTTAGTCTATAGACAAGGCTAGGGCCTGATGCTAACATGTTTGTTAGATGTCAGAATTTAGTCAGAATTCTGAGATTAAAGTCGGATTTATGACTTTTTTTCATATATTAAACTGAAATAATATTTAAAAATCACCTTTTTTTCCCCAGTGGCCCTTATCCTCTTCTGTATATTTATATACTTTCAATAGCCGAATTAATGTTTAAAAATGTAAAAATCTCTTTTCCATAATAGTATTAATATTAATTTGAAATGCCATGAGATGACATGTATTTTGAGTTGGAGCTATATAAATAAACTCAATTGAATTGAAACTGAATATGAATCATGTCACTCAGTCACATATGGAGTTTTTTTCCCCATCACACTTAGCAGCAGCCCTCATCCTTTCATGGTCAAACCTCCCCGTCCTGCATGTTTCTGATGTGTCCCTGGTAGAAATGAGATGGAGGTTTATTCTCCAAGCATCTCCAGGGTCACGATGGGGAACAAAGAGCAGAGGAACATTTTAATCTAAAGCCAAAGCCTCTGAAGAAAATAAACACATTACAGGCTCCTTCAGATCACCACATTGTTGCTCATTTCTGGAGCCAGTCCAATTCTACATGTTGACAGAAAGAAAAAGTTTTGCTTAATAAACTGGAACCGTCTAACACATCTATTGGTGCCAGTACGTCTGCTCTTCCATGTTATCTGTGCCGGTTGCAAACAAACAGCTCTGGGTTGTTTAAAAAGTAGAGTTTAAAAGGAACCAAATCACAGCTATGGATCATTAACGTACCCTAACCCTTCACAACATCTGGTAGATATTAAATAAGTTAAACTAAGCAAAAAAATAAGGCTATAGCTTTACTCTGAATAACAGTCTTAATAACTGAATTATTAATAATAGAAACAGAGCGGAAGATGAGAATCTAAGAAAGGATGATGTTCTATGTTAAATTTCGACTTTTGTTTTTATCAGTTTAGCTTCAGAGATTCAGTTGTTGAATCATTAAGGTTATTAAGCTGGTGGGATGTGGGGTATCATAACACATTGTATGATAACAATATAGAGAGATAATTTTTTCAATATTTAGCCAAAGGATCTCTGTCCAGCAGTTTGATTTAAATCAATTCAGTGTATTTAAATATTTCTGTGAGCGTTTATCCACAACACGTCATCTCAGGTCACTTAACAAAAACAATTCAAGTAAATCATCCAGTCAGATTAGTTCAAAGTTTTCTATCTAAGGAAAACCAGCTGATTGCGGTGACTCATTGATTCAAAACCAATCCCTCACACCAAGCATGCTTGTAGCGACAGGGGAGAGGAAAAACTCCCATCTGCCGAGGCCAAACGGGGTTCAAGGAGACAGAGGCAGATTTAAAAAACGAATATAGAACCACTGATCTATAAATACTTTCTGTATTAGAAAAGATACCAGTGAACTAGCTCCGTATGGGGACTCTTTCTGGAAAAGAAACATAATCCCCTTAGTCTTCTTCACATTAATAGAGGTTATTGTCTTTGCACCTGGTGTTCAACAACCCTTCTGTAGTTTGACTTTTCATTGCAATACATCCCACTAATCCTGTTGCATCTTGAGATATTGCTGGGGTGTCTAGCCATGCAGTTAGATGTCAGCTGAGTTAACATGAGGGGGCTCAGCATGTAGCCCTGGGGTGAGTCAATGCTGAGTGTGATTGAAAAGGAGACTTTGTTTTGGATCCAAACAGGACCTGGTTCATCAACGCGGGATTTAGTCCAAGAGAAGAGAGCTTCCGCGCCAAGGTCGGTGGGATGATGGTGTGGAAGGCTGAGAACAAATCCAGGGAGAGGAGAGGGATGTAGGAGTTTCTTTCCTCCAGGTGGCTGAGGACTGTATGGACCCAGGAGATGTCTTCAGTGGTGGAACGGTTCCTCCTGTAGGCGTACTAATGTGATCCACAGTGGCGTTGATAGAGTCCCTAAAGTAAGGTAATGAGTATCCTTTAACTTCGTGACCACAGATGTTAAGACTTTAGGTTGATAGTCATTCAGGTCTGTCAATGTGGGGTGCTTGGGGACAGGCTGAAAAGTGTTGGACTTTAATAAGATTGGGACAGATGCCAGTAGGGATGGGCGATATGACGATTTAAGACCGTGTTACGATCTACACCTCTGACAATCCGTCATTATTAAGAGACCGTTTTAACAGGATCCACAGAACTGCAGTGTTGCTGTATTTCTACCCCCAAAAAACTTCACACCTAGAATAAAATCCGAGGATTTGACGTTCGACCGTTAGTTTAAAAATCAGTTAAGGCACCCCCCGCAGACGGTCCGTCTCCCGAAGCAGCAAACGTTAACAGATTCATTTACAAAACTTACTCCCAACGATAAAGGCAGTAAACGGTGGAACATCGTTCACTTGGTGAAAGATTTATGTCCTCTACGAACCGTAGAAGGAGTAGGATTTAATAAAATGTTAAACGTCTTGGATTCACGCTACGAGTTGCCCAGCCGCACTTATTTTTCAAACATTGCTATTCCACGTATGTACGCTGAATGCAGAGAGAAAGTTTCACAACATATTAAAAATGTGCAGTTCTTTGCCACCACAGGCGACCTCAGCTGGTCTGCAGTCCCTTATTACCCGCTCTGGGATGTTGGCTGGCCCAGCAGCCTTACTGGGTTAATTCCTGGGAGGGACGTGTAACCAGGAGGTGATATAAGGCCGGTGCTGATTGGGGGCTGGCATAGAACGGGTATTGACAGGTTGCTTGGACTTTTTGCATGTCTTATTTAATTTCTCTGCACATTTTTCTTTTCATTTGCTGTTCTCTTTCACTCAGGCTTTCATTCCTGTCATTTTTTTTTTCTTGATCTTCCTCCGTCCTTCACATCCACTCTCCGGATCAGGTTTAAGGTGTTACCAATACTTCATCAGTCTTTCTGCTGTTGTTCTGGGACTATCTTGCTTATAGCTAAACAATGCAACATAGACCACTTAAAGCATACATGTACCATAAGAATATTGATAGAATTTTATTAAAAATAACTGAAATAACTGGACAACTTAACAACCAAAGTATTAAAATCATAAAGCGGTTACAATAAATATGAAATTTAAACAAAGCAAATTTAACAAAATTTGAAAAATAAATAGGAAACATTGTTTGAAACAGCAACATCTGAAAAAAATTGTAATATTTACTCTGAAAATGTACTCCTTTTTTTTTATTCAATTGACAAAATGTGTTCTTTGCCTGCAATGATAAAATGTTCTCCTTATGTAAATGTAAATTAGTTGGTCAAGCCTAAATAATTGCTTTTGCAGAATGTCCAGCCTAAATTAGCTATTAAAATGAAACTTTAGGTCTTAGACATGCACACTTGACTTAAAGCTGTATTAGCAGAAAAAATGTATTCAACCCTAGACTAAAAAATAAGTCTAGGGTTGAATACAGCTGCATGCCAAACACAGATATTTATCTGGAAATCTATTATTTTCTAAATGCTTTACTGTGTGTGCTTTGTGGTTTTAGTTGATCACATAAAATCCCAGGAAATATACTGAGATTTGTGGCTGAAATTAAAAAAAATGTGGAAAATTTAATGTTGTTCTGATTCTCCTGCTGGTCACTGAGTTGTACCTGGTACAAATGTCAACAGGATTTACAGGGTTTTAAAGAACTGCAGGTACCTGGAGACGACGAGTGGTAAAATGAGCATCTTCAGCATTCTCATGAGCAGCTCACCAGGAAACTGAAAGTACTTCACCTCCTGTCAGGAACAAACAAGAGAAAGCAGGGAGAGGTAAATTAAGGAAGTGCATTAAGGCAGGAGCAGAAAGCAATTTGATGTTATTTAAAACATGAACAAGACTGGAGGATGGATGGAAGAATAATTTGAAAGATGTTCTAGAGCCAAAGCAATCAGATGCTGAACAAGAAAAAAAAAAGACTGGGACCATATTTTAAAACTCTTTGACATTTGATATGGTGCAGGTATGGGAAACCATTTGGTAGAAAACATCAGGAAACAATGGGATTTGTTTTTTTCTGTAGTTAAATTTATTTGTCTGCAGGTACATGTTGTAAAACAAAATTTAACCAATAAACCTTGAAGTAACAAAATAAAAAAAAACTTTTATCTTAATGGGGACTATTTGTTTAAAACAAGCTTATTTTCATTCAGTGAAGTTACTCACAATGGATGGAGCTCAATCTGGTATTTAAATCAAATTATCGGATTGAACACCTAATCACATCAAAATGTTTATTGTAAACATGACAAACAGGAGATAATAATCTGATGTGATCCGATGAGAAATAACTCCTTATTTTATTCCGGCTTCTTCACTTACATTTACAAATTCAGACACAAAATCTTTTATTGACAGTTTACCTTTAAATTTAGAGACACAAAGCATCCGAAAGAAGTAACAGTTTACACGTAGAATACAGTTAATTACTTACACATGCTGACACATAACAAGTAATGTAATCATGCTTTTTATAGAAAAGAAGTTGCTATTTCCCACTTAAAAATATTAAGTCACTGGCACTGTTTCGTGGATGTGTTTTGCCTTTGATAAAAAAAAGGAACTAAAAGTATTAAAGGAATAGTACACCCAAAACATGATTAGCCTTCATTTTCCACTCACCCCATGCTGAACAACACTCTGGAGTACTTTCTTGATATATCTCAAATGCATCTGGAGATCTGGAGGCTTCTTGCCTGCTGACATTCAAATAATGGAAGTCTATGGTGCCGTGAGACAGAAAGGTCCATAAAGTCCACAAAAAAACGTGTCAATATTCCTCCATACTGCTCGTCCCAATGTATCATTCCAAGTGTCCTGAGTGGGTAGCATCAGAATTTATAACGTTC
The DNA here is from genome assembly GCA_018398635.1 of Cyprinodon brontotheroides. Lineage (NCBI taxonomy): Eukaryota > Metazoa > Chordata > Actinopteri > Cyprinodontiformes > Cyprinodontidae > Cyprinodon > Cyprinodon brontotheroides. The sequence continues at coordinate 4,332,624 of JAGKQL010000017.1, forward strand.
GAAAAAGTCATTTAGCATGGTTTTTAGAGCATAAAACAGTAGTGTTGCGATTTCTAAAAAGTGGCGCATGCGAAACACTTGCGAGTCTTACGGAAAACATGCTGCAGACCAAACCAGATGAAAGTGCGCATTCAGCTCGGCAAAGAACTCATGCTCTTCCTCAACAATGAAGTCCTCAGACATTTTTTCTTTCATTGTTTTCTTTCTTTAATGCACACAGGTAAACAGGCACATTTCTTCTTCTAAACTTGCATTGATTATGAGAGCAGAGCAGGCGCTGAATGCGCGCTTTCATCTGGTTTGGGTCTGCCGGCTGGCCCGTGAGCGCCGCGAACGCCAAGGCCTTTCGCCAAGGGAAATCACCTATACACCACTGTTTAGGGCTTCCAAAAACATTCTAAATGGGACTTCGTTTCGTGGTAAATTCATGGCTGAGTTACCCACTCAGGATGACTTGCCCATTACATTTGAACGAGCAGTATGGAGCAATATTGACATCCACTTTTTGTGGACTTTATGGACCTTTTCTGTCTCGGGCACCATAGACCTTATGTCTTGAATGTCAGCAGACAGCAAGAAGCCTCCCAGATCTCCAGATTGCATTCTGAGATATCAAAAAAGGTACTCCGTGAGTGTTGTTCAGCATGGGGTGAGTAGAAAATGAAGGCTAATCATGTTTTTAAGTTTTACTATTCCTTTTTAAATAGGAAGTTTAGACAATCTTAGTTTAGTTTTGAAGCATTTTCAAGGGAGCAGGAGCAGAATGACTAAAACAGGCTACACTGCATGAAAAGTGAGATTTTCGTCCCCGTAAACCCCCGTAAACTCCCGCAGATCTGCCTGATTTTCGTCAGTTTCCGACAATTTGCAACCCGTGCTTGTCCGCGTTTGTCGTGCCACAAATTGTCGGAAACGGACAGTGACGTATGTGGAGAGCGATCAGCTGTACTAATGGCCCTAATTAGCATATGAATGCAGCAAACCCGCGCGGCTGGCCAGGTCTGGCTTGAATAACCTTCTCAGTATTGGCTGAAACCACTATTCTCAAACAAATGAAATCGCTCGTGATTGGCAGCAAAACCACACGTGGCCACGCCAGGCTTTAATTTTCTTACTGAGTATTGGACGGAACCACTTCTTTTTAAACAAGTGAAGTCGCTCGTGATTGGTTGGCATATATATATATTTACATATATATATTTATTCATATATATATATATATTATATTCATTCATATATATATATATTCATATATTTATTCATTCATATATTTATTCATTCATATGCTGTGTATTTATGTTATCCTACACTACTACACAATTATTATGCTACCATCAAGGACATGAATGAATTTATACAGGAAATGAAGATTTGCCAGGAAGCTGTTTATGCAAAGAAAGAGCTTTATTAAAACACACACAACTATATACAACGCGTATCCAAACACATGCGTATCTAAAAATTACAACTCCGTGAACGGTCCGTTTGCTTCCTCGGGGTTGGAGGTAACAGGCAGCATTCCCTCCGAGGCAGGTCCGATGTGCAGACGCCTACTGTGCGTGGCCTTGTACTTCGACATCGCTTCTAACCGGGACTGCAGCTTAACACAGAGTTCAGTGAGATCCGGCCTACGAAATGGCGGCGACCGTACAATCCATCCAGAGACACCGCCGACGACGCCATCTTCTTCGTCGGACATGAGGTCGACGGTGGCGGACTTCCAGAGTTCCACTTCCTCATCTGCCAGCACACTCTGCCTCGCCTTCAGCAGCTGAAAAAAAAAAAAAAACATGAATCAGCGCACTGCATATGGACACAACACATCTATCAATGCACCCGAAAAATAGTCACCAAATAAAGTCTTACCCTCTTTCGTCTGGCCCGACTCCGAGCAGATAGCCTGGCAGCCTCCGCACGCAGCGTGCTGGCTAGCAGCGTGTATCTGAAGCTCCTGCATACCGTCTCATAATACGTCTTACAGGCAGCTGGAAAACAATTAAATGAGAGTGGTATGAATAAAAAAATAAAAAATCAAACGCAAGTCACAGTAACAAGGAAGGAGAAAACATTAAAACAAGTCACTTACACACAATGTCGTCTTTATCAACATCGTGCAAATCCGAGCAAATAGGAGGTCACCGCCTCATTGTGAGGCGACTGTAGTCTGTGAAAAAAAAAAAAGTACAGCTATGGTCGGTATCCATCCGTATCCATGTCCTTTTACCGCAGAATGAAAGCATATTCTTTAAACCTTACCCCTGCTCCGGTTCATAGCGCCTGCAATTAGTCTCCGAGTTGTTAAGACGGCATAATGCTTCCTGTGAATCACAAAAAATACACTTTAGTAAAGCTTTAGGCTAGGCTGCTTTTAGCTTACCTAGCTAGGCTAGGCTGTCTTTAGCTTGCCTAGCTAAGCTAGGCTGCTTTTAGCATAGCTACCAGTAATCGAACATATATTTACCGCTAGCGTGGCGTTGTGCACCCGTCTTCTCTTCCTCGAGTTCGTATTAGGGTGGCCAGATGTCCGGCTTTAGGGCGGACAGTCCGGATTTTCATTGCACTGTCCGGCGTCCGGCGCTGCACCCAGCCGGACGTGTATTTGTCCTCCTTTACCCCCAGATTCCACATACTCCGTCAGCGCTCCGCCCCGCTCACGTACGGAGTACTTGTCTGTCTTCTTCTTCTTCTTGTCGAGTTTTATGGCGGTTGGCAACAAACTGTTAGTAGCATTACCGCCACTTACTGGTATGGAGTGTGGTTCGTGATGGTTTAAATATTGATCCTGATACATTCTACCCTAACTTCTTCTAAACATACATTCACACATTCACACTTAAAAATATAAACATATTTGTGCACAGCTTTGTATATCATTCCTTCACTCACAAACACACTTACTATAATTAAATTCTATGGAATAATTTCGTTTTCTTTAGAAATCGAATAATTATTTGTATGTGTTTACTCCCTAAATTTTTCCTCAGTATATCTAATAAATTAACCTTCTCCTTAATGTCTTCAAACTCTCTTCTCATATATCTTCTCTCTTTTTCATATTTATGACATTCTAATATAACATGTTCTATGGTTTCATATTTATCACAGAAATCACATTTGCCCGTTTTATGTTTTTGTATTTTAAAAAGTGTATGATTAAGTCCTGTATGACCAAATCTTAACCTTGTTATCACTCTTTCATCCTTTTTATTTCTTCTTCCATTTCTTCTTTCTCCTACCATCTTCTGAATTTCATAAAACCATCTTCCTGTTTTATCTTCATCCCACCTTTTTTGCCAAATTTCCATAAGTTTCTCTTTAATAATACTCTTTCCTTCTGATTTACTTATTTTAACTATAAAACTAATAGAATGTTTAATTGCCCTTTTTGCCATTTTATCTGCCCTCTCGTTTCCTTCCACCCCAATATGTGCTGGAACCCACACAAATGTAACTATCAGCCCCATGTTTCGTATTCTGAACAGTGTATGATTTATTTCTAATAAAATGTCCATCCTACTATCTGTATTACTTGTCTGTCATGTAAATCAATGAGAGCTGTTCCACATCCTCCGCTCGTCACCGCCCACGTACGTCTTCTCCGTCCTTCACCGTCAAAATACGGAGCTGAGCTATTTTTTGCTCCCCTCCGGTCCGTCCAGATCAAGACCCGCTATTGCAATCGCACCAAACAGAAAAAAGAATGTAGAGAAGACCCGGTTTGTCAAATTAAATTATAGTAAAAACAGATCGGTATCTAGAAATTAGAGCATAGTTTGTATATATTCCCAAAAACTAAAACAATAAATTTAGATTTTATTTCCTGGCAAAACATTCAATTCGGTTTATCCATTAAAGAAAAAAAATTTGGAATTTTTAATCAATATTCTAATAATTGTAACAAAGTATTATATCCATAAATGTCGCTATGCAAAATGCTCCCTCTCAATCTCTGCTCTCAAAAATGAACTTTCCCTTTTCAAAAGATGTCTGAGAAAGATGCAGAATTTAAATGCAATTAAATTGTTTGAGTTAATTGAAGAATTTCAGTAAGTAGTCCCCACTGATTAATTTACTTTAACTACTATTATTATTTTATTTATTTTTATTTATTTTATTTTATTTTATACTTTGTTCCAGCCTGTGCATTTAATTTTATTTTTCAAAAGCAGGAGTTGTGATATTTCTTCTTGTATTGAAATATTTGTTATTGACTTGTTATTTGAGATTGTTATTGTTTTCTTATATATTCAATAACAAAAAAAAAAAAAGTGGAAATCTAAAAAAAAAAATTAACCATTACAGCCAACTGATTCTGATTAAAACTAATTTTTGAAGTAAATTATTTTGTGTATTTTTTTACATAACATTTGCATACACAGTAATCTAGCGTACTTTAATTAAATAAATCAATTCAAGCTAAAATGTAAGAGTCTATAATTAGGCTATACTGAGCCTGATCTATTTCTACCATCTATTTGGGGGATATTTATTGCCACACTTTGGGCCACTTAAAACCAATTTAGCATGCTGACCTATGTCCTTATGACCACAGTGTACCAATCTTCTGATGGCTACTTCCAACAGGATAATGCGCCATGTTATAAAGTGAATCATCTCAGAATCATTTCTTGAAACTTTTCCACTTAAGTAATTGTGAATTGAGCATATTGACAGACAACATTTTATTTTTTATCTTAAATGCAAATTAAAAAAAAATAATTACTGCTCTAAATGTATTGCTCTGTCAGCTAAAGATCTGTTTTGGTCTCTATACTTTAATTAAATAAATCAATTCAAGCTAAAATGTAAGAGGCTATACCTGATCTCTTTGTATCAGAGATTTTCTTACCCAGGGTTGCAGGGGGGGGTAAAACCCCCCCTGCAACCCTGGTTTGCATTTGTATAGCTCACAGCATGTTCATTTACATGTTAAAGCCTCCCCTAGAATTCCATGGGGGGAGGCATGGGGGGAAGTTACTGCCTAAGAAATTCCACGTCAATTTCTGACAATTTACGGGAGTTTTCATCGAAGCCTGCAAATTGCCGTATACTGCCGCTAACCTGAAGTTCCACGACAATCTACAGTGCCGTATATTGACGACAAATCTTAGTCTTTTAACATATTTGCTCGCAAGTTTGTCGCATAAAAATAAAAATCAAGCAGTGAATGGAGTGAATTTAATTCTAATATTGTTGCAAGCAAGGAGCATGTTTTTTTTTTCCGGTTTTTTTCTGTTGTTTTTAGAAGTAACTTTTCTATTCTCAATTTTTTTATTTAATCTTTAAAAAAAAAGTCCTACTTTATTATATTGCATTTAAAGTTAATTTTCATTTGAATTCCAGTACAAATGCTTGCTCCTCATGCACACATTTACCAACAAAAATTTTATTTTCAACATCCAGCAGACCCATAGAAATGCGTCATTCCAAAGAAAAGCCCGCCCAAAAGTAAAGAGAATGGGATCTGGAAAACGTAATTAAGAAAAAATAAATGTTTTAAAGAAATTTTTAAATCACCTCAAGTGAAACAATAAGATTAAAAAACCTGAACACAAACAGAATCTGCAGGAAACCTATAAATAGAAGACAAACTAACACTGGGATCATGAGAGGAAGTTAATCTGCTGAGCTTCTCTTTGGCACTAAGACGACAATTCCTAGTGCTACACTGTCAGACAGGACATGTTTATAAAAGAAATAACAAAAAAGATGCAATAAACATTACACCAAAAGCTTGAAAGTGCTATTTTCCTGATGTGTTGGTTTGTGACATGACAGGAAAATTTTAGTCCTTGTTGGAGAAAATGCCAGTTTAAAACCTTTATCATCCTTGGACAAATCATTTAAAAAAATTGTGGCATATGATCTTACAAAACGTCTCGGATCTGCTGAAAATGATTTGCTGTGTAGGAAAGCAAGTTGTATAAGTCAAAAGGGGAGAGGTTCAGATGAAGACACAGCTTGGCATTATGTGCTTGCCACACGTTGTAATTTACTGACTTTTTCTTCTATTCTCTTTTAACTGCAGGCACTTTCAATGATAATAGATGGGTTCTGTACAGATACATTGAAAAAACAAAACAAAAAGCTTTCTACTTTTTCCCTGCATCCCCAATCTGTATCAGAAAGGACCATAAGTGAGGAGGAATATCAGGCTTGTATCTCAGGAGCTCCTTTTCTTATCCAGCTCATATATGAAGTCAGAATACTGACAGAGGTGCACAACAGTAATAAATGTTGATATGAAAATTATTCTTTAAAACAAACTCACGTTAACAACTCTGCATGCACTTTACAAATGTTTTATGAGTGCGGATTCAATGCCATGAGGCCCCCAATTACTAGCCTCAGCGCAATGAGACCATCCTGATCTCGCGGAGCTTTCAAAATTTCACTCACTAATCAGTCTGGAGACTCTCCGTTGAAGAAAAATTGGAGCCGTTCACCAAAGCGAGCGTCCAATCAGCGTTGGTTTTAAGCGAGGTTTGAGGTGTGGCTATATAGCGAAGTAGCTGACAGTTCAGTCCTAAAAACATGGCGGCTTCAGCCCGATGAAACTAGCGTTAAGCGTGTGGCTATCGAGCAAGTTTTGCTCCGGAATAACACTGCTGTTATTCACTGAAAGAAACAAAACACTGCTCGCAGGCTTTTCTCTCAGAGGAAAAAGATGTTTTGCTCTTCTCCCGACTGGACTGCGGCAAGAGTTTGATATATATCAATTGAAACCACTTCGTGCATTAAACTCTGATGCGTCATATGCTTACCGTTGATCTGACTGGTTTTATTTGGCCCGTCTATCATCAACATAGGCCAATCAGCTAACCAGTATTTCGCACCTTCCCAGAGTACTTCTCACGAGGAAGGTGTCCAGATGAATATGCGGGCAAATCCATCACCAAGCGAATCAAGATATCCAATTACAACCATGTAGAGTTATCCTCTTTCTGCTCTACTCTCTTGCTTTCTACTCTACGGTAGATTCTCTCTAGTCACATTTGGACCTGTTTCTATTTCATGTGCTTTGTCGCTTTGGCTGAGATTGAAACCAACCACGAAAGTAGGCCGTCTGTAAAGAAACCAGAAAGTAGGACCCAGAATTTCAGGTGAGACACAGTGGGAAAGATCAAAATGTTTATTAACAGCAGAACGGAGATAAGTGGAGCTGTGGATCTGCAGCAGCTGTGGGTGGAAGCGGGGCACAACTCATCACTGGCACTCTGGTTAGGGAGAGAAACACAGGTAAGTGACCAAGATAATCTGATGGAAGATGATTATCCAAGTGAATCACTTACCTGGTTTAACTGTTCAATCCTAAGAATTAGGCAGGATCCAGCCGGTGGACTGCCAAACAAGATGCGGTGAGAGTGTCCCAGATGCAGCAGTCTTTGTAAACAGACAGAAGTCTGAACAATTCAACCCCAGTTCAGAACAAGGACGGTTCTGAGATCCAGGAGTCCGCATCCGGGTCAGGGGTTCCGATCAGAACAGGAACAGACAGGATCAGGGTTCCAAAAAATCCACAGAAGCGTTCAGGGTTCCATGGAGTCCAGCTGATAGATTCAGGCAGACAGGCTCAGGTGGAAAACAAGGTACCCTCAGCCAAAGAAGGGCGTGGGATTTGATTTGAACTTTGGTGATGGGGACACTATTGGTCTGGTGTCATTGGTGCTATGCAATATGCATAGCCCTTTTTTATGCTCGATGTGAGCATCCGTACTGATAAGAATTCATTGTTAAAAAGAGAAAAGCAACATTTTGCTACATTAATAAAAATGTTATAAGCTCTACACTCATTAGATGCTGTTTATCCATCAATGTTTGAAGCATCACCGGCTCTGAAGAATGTGGAATTAGGACTGTTTTCCACTTTGAAAACGGTTTCATTTGAGCGACTAAGAGAAGGTAAATACAGTATTTTCTTTTGAAGATATAGAATTGTGCAGAGTTAAACCCCACTCTAATAATTTTAGTACCTACTATGCTATATCTAGCCATCAAAGCAAAATAATACATTCCGGCTATTAAAATAGTAACTTCACTATAAAAAAGTTGAACATCTGGGCTGTAGTTACTCTGTGTAGCCCCATTTTATGTAATATTTCATCTGGGGCTGAAAAAAATGAATCATATTAATTGATTATTTCAATAATGCGTCAACTAATTTAGTAAGTGATTCATCATTAACTGGAGTATAGAGACTTTAAAACATACAGTAATATAATGTAAAATGTGCCTTTCCCCACAGAGCAACCCACTTAGATCAGCTATTATATCAAAATTGTAAAAATAAAAACAAAAAATGAAAACAGTAATATCAACTAAATATCGGTAAAAAGGAAACCCTCACATTTTCTTTTTTAGTTGGCTGTGGCTAAGAATCAGAAATGTTGATGGCTTACAGCCTTTATTTGCCAATTTTTCCAGCAGTCTTCAGAACTCCTGGCTGACTCAGAATATTTCGTTTTATAAAAGAAAAAAAAGGTTTTTGTTTTTTAGTGTACATGATATTCATTTTTTTATTGGGACTAGTTTTGTAGCCTAATATTAATTGTAGTAACCGCTGCAT
>JAGKQL010000017.1:4346189-4362006 GCA_018398635.1 Cyprinodon brontotheroides
CATTATGATTTTTTACAAGTGTAGGTACACTTTTGACCACAACTGTAGGCTATATACTAGGGCTGGGCGATATAAATAAATAATATAAATTGGGGAGTTTTACCTGATAAATGGACGATAAATACTCTGGTTCCTATATCAGAAACAAAGGCATGTGCAGGAAATGCAAAAGATTGAATAAATAAGATTCCATATTATTTTCAATTTAATATTAATGTCTTGTACCCATTCAGGTTTAAACATTAAGCAATGTCTCATTGAACAGGAGAAAAATGTTTCCTCTCTTGCAAACATTTTTGCGCGAAGGTAATTTATGCTTTCTGCACATCTTTGAAGTCAACAGCGTGGTTGTGCTGCAGGTGGTGAAGGTTGGATGTGTTATTTTGAATTGCAAACTTTGCATTTCGTGTTTGATATTTTGGAGCCTGCAGTGAGACAACATGCATCATTTAAACTTGTAAACCTTCACGCAAAAACGGTGTACTGTAAGCTCAACTCTGCTGACTCGCTCTCGACTGCATCTCTGCTCTCGCTCAGTGCTACAGGATTCAGTGATGTATTATCCTTTACAGCTGTGTTAGACTTTTCTTCACTGGGCTCATCTGCCATTCTCTTTGGGACTCCATCGATACTGGATCGAGGGAGTCATCTGATACCCCACACACTGCAGTGTTTTAAAGGGGAAGGAAATACCAGCCACCAGTGCACACAGGAAAAACAGCAGATTTTAGTTTATTTCTTTTACCGACATGGGAAATTAGTTGCTGGTTATCAGTAGTGGTAAAAATATGCTTTATCGCACTGGCCCACTATACACATTGAAGCAGTTTTTGTTTCTGTATTTCACAGAGGACCCCTTAATGGTTGCAGAGACTTATAACTTTCCCTTCCTCCCCATAAAGCACTAAAACCTAGGTCTGAAAAAGCATCAGTTCTGCTTTGTCTCAATTAGCATTTGTTTATTTATGTGAATAATTCATTAATTAGTGTAACGTTGCTGTCAGTCTATGATTAATACACTAATGACTGAAAAATCAAGCCATTGAGGACATTAATGCTGCCACTCTGTCAGGAATCCAGTTTGTGTGGTCTGTTTTTGTGTTTCCTTTCCTTCTCCATCAGGTGGTGCCCTGTCCTCATTGGGTCTCCCTGAATACCTGCAGCTCATTGCCTCATTACCTCATAGTGTTGTTAAGCTGCTGACTGCCACTACCTCGACGCCAGAGTGTTTGCCAATACAGGGTACTCTAGCCATGCTTAGTTCACAAATATATAAAACCATTCATTTAAACACATATGTGAATAATATGCTATTCTTATGGGGACTTTTCATTAACTAATTATTTTCCACTAATTTCTATGGTGTAACCCAGAACTTTTCCCTGACCATTACCAAAACATGCCAAAACCCTAAAAGTAACCTAAACTAATTTCACACCTGGACCTAAACCTAAATTCCATCTCAGGAAGAGAGCTTTTCCTCACGGGACTTTTAAGTCCCCGCGAGGTACCATATAACTGTGTATACCTGGGAATTTGGCCTTAAACTGTCCCCGCCACATTGAAGGGCATTTTAGAAATGTCAATTCATCTAACATTTCATCGACGAAGGGAGGAAGCGAGAGAAAAGAGGTAGAACATGCAATAAGCGAGAGAAAAGAGGTAGAACATGCAATAAAAAATATGACAGTAAATACTTCCCTTCAACATGCCTGGTTTCCTCAGGCTTTAAACCTGCAATAATAAAAGCCCTCTAAATTGTCCTAATGGAGATGGTGAAAGAATTCCTGCAGCTTTCTGACCAAATGCCTGAAAACCTGAGACGTTTGGCTCCTTTAAGCTGAACACACTACTGGTAACTATAGCTGGTCAGTAAACTTACCCTTTATAAATTAAATGTTTTATTGTTTGATTAGATAGAGGATGCTTTAATATTTAATATACTGTGCTTTTTATGTAATAGTATTCGTGTGTTTTTTTAAAAGACAATTGGATATTATCACAGCAACAAGGTAGTAGACTGAACACTACTGCACTGAATTAAAATCCTGCACTGGATTAAAATTCTTCTGGAAATCAAAGATATTTTCTAAATTTCTAAATGGATGGCAGTAAAAGGATCACAGTTTAGGGCATCATGGGATATCCTCCCACTAACCACTAAACCCGGACCTTTTCAGACTAATATCCTTACTTAATGCAACTCCATTAAAAAATAATATATGTCTCTCTATGTTAAATTCTTTTCACTTGGCATTGCAAACATTCATGTTTTCTACATTAAAACAATTTATAGTGGACAGTTTTTTGGTTTTCTATATATGTTAAAATAACAATCTAAGGGAAGTCTGATTTACTTTAATCTATTTCTATGGGTTACAGGATTTCCCACTGACATTAGAATTCCTCTTAGGATCAAGTAGCAGCTGATCTTTCATATCACTAATGCATCATATTTTACGCAGAAACTAAGAGAGGAATAAGTTTCCCTGTTACAAATGATGACATCGGAGCTACTCCCTCTGACACTCACTGCTGGTGCGAAGTTATTGCTGATGACGAGGATTGCACAAGCTTCCTAGACATAATATAATGAGGAGAAATGGAGAGCTGCTCTGTGCAGAGCACACTTGCACAAATCTCATGGCCTTACGAGCTCTACAAGGAGAGATTTTACTGGCCCACTTCCTTCGCTATTAGCTGAACATGCTCAGGTGAGGTCCCTGACCAATGCTTTTTAATCAGGCGCATTTCAGTCTAGTTTATCTCTATTTCTGTCTTGGCATGTGTGATTGATGGAATTTATTAAGGAAAAGGAACATTTTATTATCACACTTGATTATGTTAGATGCAGGAGAAAAAGCGAGTTGAAACAGGAATCAGTATTCAAAGAAAGTATGAAGTCAGAATGATGCCAAAAGTTCACACATGTAATAAATACTAATACAAGCAGTTTTATATATTAAAAAAAAAACAACACATGGTAGCTGTTTTCCACATGCATTTTAAATGTTTTACACAAGCAGATTTAACACCATTAGGTCCCCATGCTCCTGAGTGCATGCTCCTTCTCTTGGCTCATGCGTGGCTAGTAACTGTTTCTTTGCGCTCATGTTAATGTTTGTCACTTTGAGGGTGGAACCAACCTGAGAACGCAAACCTCCTGTGATTGGCTGCTTTCCAGGAAGTCCCGCCTTTCAAGGCAGAACCGTTTTCTTCATAGTTTCTTGTGTCAGCAAACCATCTCAAAACTCAAACTTTCATTGCAATTTTCTTTCAATTACATTTCAATTAACATAATGCCTTTTTATTAAAAATTTAAATTCACAAAAGGTTTTTCCTTGCTTGGAAATTTATTGGACTAAATTTTACTCCATAAAAATTCTGCATAGCTTGCATGGCGCATCCATGTGCATGCCATGCGGGTCTGAAAGGCCCTAAACTCTGCAAAATAAAACAGTTATATTGTGCTTTGAAAAAAAAAGTATAAATATTTCAATTTTTTACCTTTGTACAGACATACGACCAGCAACGGGTGTTGATTTTTCCAGCGAGGCTCCCCCAGAGGGCGAAAGCAAAAAGTGCACTGTAGTAGAATATGCACAGCTGTTCTCTGGTTTTTTCTCCGTCAAGCCAGGGCTGATTTGTTTTGAGCTTTAGCAGACAGGCTTAACACAAATCGAATGACTAATGGGCCTTCGCAGACAGGCTGCTTAATTTTAATCGCGACTGCTGCGCTTCGTGAAACCCATTCTTTTCACCGGCTTCTGCGCAAGGCCAGGGCGTTTATCGCTGGCGTTCCAGCAAAGCGCAAACACAGCGCCAGCGCACTCTGCTTGGCGAAGCTTCAGCGGCAGCAGGCTGTGGTCAAAGAAGTTGAACTATGTTGTTGAACTTTGACATGTGCCACCGTGTGAGGGCAGCTAATCATACGCGTGGCCAATAGAAACCATCGGCTGGAAAGACCAGGAAGCAAAAAATGGAGGAAAAGCTTATACTGTGTGTGTCTGAATTTCCCGAACTATATGACACAAGTTTGCAATTTTTTTCACAAGCGGGAACTCCCCAAGCTGCTCTCTGGACCTGAGTGTTTCGTGCACCCACAGCCTCTCTCTTTCTTGCTGCTCTTTTTCTTCGAACTAGCAGGGCTAGTGCTAGCGCTTGCTTCTTAGCACGGGTCGTAGATACATATTTGCTGCTGACCAAAAGCTGGAACAACAAACAAATGACTAGACCCGGCAACCCAGCCAGCGCAGCGCAAATCGCTTCCTATCTGAAAGGCCCATAAGCATCTGAAGCGTGTGACGCGCTGCAAGCGGCAGCTGCTGCTTTCGAGAGATGGAAAAAATTGAATTTTTGCTGCTCTCGACGCGCCAGCTGGTCAACCAATCAGAGAAGCTGATCTGGGAGCTGGCAGGAGAGAGACACAGGCGCTGATGATCAAAAGCGCTTATGATCACTCCTCCTAAACAGTTTATTGACGTTTCAAATTAACTTAAAAATGCAGAAATCTGCCGGCAGAATATGTTCGCTTTTTATTATCCTGCTGCCTGCAGTTTGGATTTGATTTAGATGAAAACACCTACCAGCCGCCGCAGCGCGTGAACGCGAGGAGAGGCGGTACCTCGCCAGAGGCTGCTGATGAAGGGATTCCTACTCGTCGGGCGCATCGCTGGTATGTGGGGGTCTGAGCGTCTCGGCGACAGAAAAAAAAATATTGGAAGGTGGGATGATAATCTGCATGAACTGACTGCCCTGATTACGTTTTCAGGTGTATTTTCTCACTTAAAACATATTAAAACTACTTTTATTCCCACTGATCACAGCAAATATAGCTGCAAGGCAGAGAAAGGATAGTGAAGCCCAACCAACGCGCCTCAGACACACTTTTGCACCACGCAGCAGAACTAACTGGTACAAGCAGTAGAAATGAAGCAGCAGAAGCGATTTTTGCTGCGTCCGTGTGAAAGCAGCACTGCACAAAGACCGCCACTGTGCTAGCAACGAGCATGCTTTTAACTGGGGAGCGTGTAGCAGTTCTCGCCGTAAAGCAAGACCCACTCTCGCAAGACTTCTGAGCCTGTGGGTAGCGTGGTCGGTGCTTCCTGCAATTACAAGTGCGGTATTTCCCACAGACCACCAGGGCGACGAGAATACCTTTGTTCAACCTGAAATGACTCATTGAATCATCCAAAACATTATGGAACACATTAATTAACTGAAAAATGTTGCATAGTATGACTTTAACTGGTCACTTGCTGTCCGCAGGAGGTGTGGTGCCTCCAAATGCACAGCCTCATTCTGCTCCAATAGGGCTGCTTTACCACTATTAGAACAATTTTATAAAACAGCGTAGATTCTCCCAAGGGTTAATGAGCAGTAGTTGATTCAATTTATGCTTATTTTTTCAAAGGGTTTTTAGTGATTCTGGTTTTGCCAGATCAAAAAAAAAGATAAAACAAATTAATTTTCAAGTGATGATTAGTTCATTTTTAAATGTTTTTCAAAAGAACTTTTCTTATCTTTTAAAATTCACAACAATCAAATAATATATTTCAGTAAAAAATTAAAAGTGTGGGTGTTTTTGTGTTGAAAATGTTTTTAACATTTTATTGAATTGTCGAAAGTCAACATCTAATAAGTAATCTAAACAGGTTTATAGGACTAAACTGATTTAATCTCAGAAGGTAAGCTGGCAGCATATCAATGGTTACTGCAGTGAATGTCAGGTCAGTGCCGACTAATTATTTCTTGATATTCTAGCAGTGAATTTGATATTTATGAACCATCTTGTATTCAGTTATTCCTCTTTGCAAAGCACTTGTTGGGATCCAAGGTTTGCCCTCCAGAGGGCGGTGTGGATCCCATTCTGTGGGCTTCTGTTTTCTGTTGGATCCAGAGGTTTGCCCACCAGAGGGCGCCGTGGATCCTCTCCTGGGAGCTGGTTCTCAGCACTCAGCTGATTCCTATCAGCTCTGCTGATTAACCTCTCCCTATATAAACTGTTTGATAGCTTCACTCTGAGCCGGATCGTAGCCTGTGTTACCCACAGCCATGTGTTAGCCATTGTTTCCAAGCCTTGTATTCCCAAGCCATGTGTGCCCTGTACGGTCATAGCTTCCTCATGCTATGCCCGTTTCTGACACAGGGACTCTGTTGAACTCTGCCTGTCTGAACCAGCGAACCAGTGAGTTTTTTGAGTTAGTTTTTGATCCCTGAGTTAACCTGCTTTCTGTGCTCTCTGCCTCCCAGGTGGGAGACCAGAGCCAAATAATAAACATTGGACTTTATCCTGCCTCCGATTCTGTGAGTTCTGCATCCTTGGGCTAGCAAACCAACCACGCATCATGACAGAACGATCCGGCCAACAAGCTAGCCCAGCAGACTCCCACGCTCAACTGGTGAGGCCCGCTCAGCGCAGTCTGCTGCCTCCCAAGTGGGAGGCGCAGCTGCAACACTACAATGAGTTATTGGCCTCCTTAGCCCCTGAGCCCGCTTCGTGCCTTCCTGAGACCCCTGAGCAGCTCTTAAGGAGGCGGATGCACCGGAGTTTAGGGAATTACCTTCGAGAGGTGGAGACGGAGCTGAGACGAGTCGACGAGGAGTGGTTTCGTTTTGTGCAGGAGATGAGGGGGCGTCTAGGGATCCCTGCTCCTGATTCGAAGCCGCAATGGGCGGCCTCCTCAGTCCCTGATTCGGAACCGCGACCGGCAGCCACCTGTCTACCTGTGGAGCCACAATCGATGGTCTCCCCAGCTTCTGGGGTGGAGCCGCAGTCGGCGGTTTACTCTGAGCCTCCTCCTGTGGAACCACAGTCAGTGGTTTCCCCAGCTCCTGATGCGGAGCCGCAATGGGCGGCTTCCTCTGTTTCTGACCAGGAGCCGCAATGGGCGGGCTTCCTCTGTTTCTGACCAGGAGCCGCAATGGGCGGCTTCCTCAGTTCCTGACCAGGAGCCGCAATCGACGGGCTCCCCTGTTCCTGACCGGGTGCCGCAATCAGCGGCCACCTCTGTTCCTGATCCGGAGCCGCAATCTGCAGCCTCCTGCGTCCCTGTGGAGCCACAATCGGTGGTCTCCCCTGCTCCTGGGGTGGAGCTGCAGTCGGCGGCTTCCTCTGAGCTTCCTCCTGAGCTGCAGTCGACGCTTCCTCTGAGCTTCCTCCTGAGCTGCAGTCGACGGTTGCTGCTGAGCCTGTTGCTGTGTCGCAGAAGCAGAGACGGCGCCCTACTCGACGCTTCCCGCAGCAGCCGAAGTCGGCGTCTTCCTGGTTGCTCCCCGCGCAGCAGCTGAGACGGCCTCTTCCTGGTTGCTCCCCTCAAGAAGCAGAGACGGCGCCCCACTCGGAGCATCCTACAGCAGCAGAAACGGCGCCTTCCCTCGAGGCGAGCTGCAGAGACGGCGCCCCTCCTCTCCGGCGCTTCCTCAAGCAGCAGCTGAGTCGGGTCGCCGCTCACCTCCAGCCAGCCCTCGCAGCAGCTGAGTCGGGCGTCCTCCTCGGCCGGAGCTTCCTGCTGCAGCAGAGAAGGCGCCCTCCTCCATGGCCCCTGCAGCTTCTGAGACTCCCGGCCACACGGCCCGCCACCTGAGACTCTGTCCTGCTGCCGGTCACACGCTCGCCGGCCACCTGCTGCCGGGTCACACGCCGCCACCTGAACTTGCCTCTGTCCTTGTCCCCGCCCCACGCCGCCACCCGAGACTCCTTTCCTGCTGCCGGTCCCACGGCAGGCCACCTGAGATTTAGCCCTGCTACACGCCCCCTCGGCCGGTCACCTGAGACTTTTTTCCTGTCCTCGCCCCCCCCGGTGGGTTGTTTTGATTTCTGGTTCCTGATCTGTTTTTTGTGCCTGGCCTTCCGTGCTGCCTGCTTCCCCTGTCTGTTCGCCCTAGGTGGGTTGTTTTTGTTTCTGGTTTTTGTTTTGGGCGTCTGGCATCCGCCCTTGAGGGGTACTGTTGGGGATCCAAGGTTTGCCCTCCTCCAGAGGGCGTGTGGTGTGGATCCCATTCTGTGGGCTTGCTGTTTCTCTGTGGGATCCAGAGGTTTGCCCACCAGAGGGCGCTGTGGATCCTCTCCTGGGAGCTGGTTCTCAGCACTCAGCTGATTCCTATCAGCTCTGCTGATTAACCTCTCCCTATATAAACTGTTTGATAGCTTCACTCTGAGCCGGATCGTAGCCTGTGTTACCCACAGCCATGTGTTAGCCATTGTTTCCAAGCCTTGTATTCCCAAGCCATGTGTGCCCTGTACGGTCATAGCTTCCTCATGCTATGCCCGTTTCTGACACAGGGACTCTGTTGAACTCTGCCTGTCTGAACCAGCGAACCAGTGAGTTTTTGAGTTAGTTTTTGATCCCTGAGTTAACCTGCTTTCTGTGCTCTCTGCCTCCCAGGTGGGAGACCAGAGCCAAATAATAAACATTGGACTTTATCCTGCCTCCGATTCTGTGAGTTCTGCATCCTTGGGCTAGCAAACCAACCACGCATCATGACAGCACTTGGTTTTGTGAGGTTGGAGTTTGATTTAGGTATAGCAAAGTTTCCAACTGACCTGCATCTGTTATTTTTTGTTATTTTGTTTTTGAGAAAAAAGTTCTAGTTCTTCACATGTTTTGGCAGAACTGATGAGAGCAGTTGTGCAATAGGTTTGTCGTCATGGCAGCCAGTGCTGATGGAGATGGCTCCCAAAATAGCTGTCAGCTTAATAAAAAACACCAAAAAAACCCATTCCCAAGACCAACAGCAGTTACAAAATATATCATCAACACTAAGCTCAGTTTCTACAGAATGTCCATTTGGATCTAATTGGAAAGTTCACCCCATACTCACCCTCATGGGAGCCTAAGTTCGGACCTGCAGAGCTTCTATCCTGCAAACTGAAACGGAATGTCTTCCCCTGGGTGTCACTCAGCCTTACAGAGGCCTGGTAATGAGACATTTGTTTCAGCTGTGTGTTGGAGAGCGTGATATCTAAAAGTACAGAAAAGTAGCCCTTTAAAAACGTGTCTTGCAGCTCCTAGCTCCTGACTTCTGATGAAAATTTAAACGAGGGATCATATCTTTTCTTGCATTTTTTTTTTACATTTGATCACCGCTGCACTTTAAGAAAAGGAAATGTCATGGGAGCTGTACAAAACGAAATTTGACAATAAGAGCTGTCTAAGTAAGTCTCAGTAAGTAAGTAAGTAAGAAAGTAATCTCTCAAGCTTAGCTTCTCTTCATTGGCTTCCTGTTAAACTTTCCAGAATAGAATTTAAAAATCCTCCTTCACATATAAAGTCTTAAATGGCCAAGCTCCATCTGATATCAGAGATCTGATTGTTCCTCATGTTCCCAACACAGAGCACTTCGCCTCAATCTGCAATTTTTAGTGGTTCCTAGAATTTCTAAAGGTAGAATGGGGAGGCAGATCTTTTAGTTATCAGGCTCCCTGTGGAACCAACTACCAGTTTTGGGTCCGCGTGAGGCAGACACCCTGTCTACTTTTAAGGCTAGACTTAAAACCTTCCTCCTTGAGTGAGTGGTTCAGGTTATCCTTTTTACCATCTCTGGAGTTATGCTGCTATAGCTGCTAGAGGACACAAAGGACCCCTTTTTCAATATTCTGCTTTATTTTATCTCTCTCCCATCTCTGCAGAATCTGTTGTTCAACCCCTGACTCAATTCCAATCAGTCTTGGGCTCCATTAAGATACATCTGAATGTCACTCCTACCTTCTGTTCCTAGCACCTATCATTCACCTTTCATGGGGTCAACAGTAAGAACTCTATCTAGGGTAAGTAAGGACCTCCTGTACTGATGTGCTGGATCTAGACAACCTTCAGCCTTATGGACGTCAATATGTGGTGGACACGCACATGAATGATGCTGGTCAAATTGAAACCACAGCTTTCCCAAAAGAAAAAAAAAAATACAAAAAAAATGTTACACAAGTTTAGCGATTGTCAGAAGCTCTCCATTATAAAAGACAAAAGATGTGAAGATGAGGATATTAGAATGTGTCATACAGAGTGCAGTGAAGAAATAATGTATATAGGAATGCAGATAGGAACATCAGGAGCTCTCTATGTTTAAGGAATTGAAACTAGGAAGCATCCTGCTTCCTCCTCCTAGCTCCTTCTCAACTGCCAGCCCTACTTAGATCCTAATATCCTATTGAGATAACATTTATTATTGAGACCGCTGATGCATGTCTACCATGGCTTATGTGTCCATAATGATTTGAGGTATTCAGATCAAGCATTGGACTTTGGCGAGTTATTGAACCATCATTGATTAGTGGCTTTAGGATTGATAACCCAGCAAAATATTACAATAAGATGAAAGAACGTCTGCACATAGAAAGATCGCTTAAAAGTATAATGTTCTTGCCTCAATTGATCTTAAAATGTGTGTTTTTTTTAACAACAGCAACAGAAAAAGAGTACTTTTAACTTAATATTCAGAGCTCTCTGAGTTAAGAAGATGGGCCGCCAACCAGTGGGGAGAAGTTGACCCTCTAAGACGCAACCCTCCTCATTTGCTTAATGAGGCAGAAAAGCATAAAGAAATGTAAAAACAACAGGCAGAAATAAATTGCATTAAAGAAATATATAGAGTAAAAATATACAAAGGTAAAATAAAACAGACAGAGTATTAAATCACGCCCCCAAATAAATACTTTAAAAAAAAAGTAATAAATAAATGCATTTGAAGATTATAATGGACAATGAAATAAGGTAAATATAACAAAGGTGAATAAATAAAGAAGCAAATTAAAAGAGATATATACATTTATGTCTCACTGTATTATTTAATTTCAACATTTATTTGTTTATTGGATTGCTGTGGGAGGCAATTAATTATATATTTATTTATTTTGGTGTGACTTGTCATTTATTTATATGTATTTATTTTTAAATATGGCAAGAGTTGGTCCCTCCATAAAAGATGTCTTCGACAAATTAGAGAATAAGACAAATATTGCCCCCTCCACATCCTGAGAATGGTTTACAGCACAGCCCTGTGTGTCCAATACTAAAAACCTGAACCCAAGATTAAAACGTGAGATAATTTAAATCTAACATGTTTCTCTGAGTCTCCAGAAAAATCCGTGCTACATCAGGTGTCACACATGGCAGGACACCTGTGAAATGAAAAGTTCAGCTTAATCAGTTCCTTTTTAAGTGGCTCTGGGGAGAAATCAGTGACTTCCAAACTAATTTTGGAAGCAAGGAATTTCAAGGCAGCTCCATTTTATTGATTAGCTGTCGGATGTTGCTTGTTGCACACTTTTGCTTATTTAAGTCTGATGAAGGACAGAACTGTAAAGGAATTAGGTAAAAACATGAGTTATTTGGAAGCTTCTGTTTAATTAATTACCATTTGTTAATTTTTTATCAATGTTAAAAAAAAATCACTAGACCACCACAAATTATATTATATTTTTTTATTCTGCATTTGGAAGCCTTAATTATAGTCAATGGTCTGCAGTATTTCAATTTATAGCCTGATTCAGCTGACCTAAATGGAGAGCATGTAATTTGTAGAACTAAATTAATCTGGACACTTAAAATTTTCCACACAAGAGCATAAAATGTTGCTGCAATGATCAAGATAGACATCTCCTTTCATTTGTAGTCCTCTAAGATGTATTTTCATCTAAAAACAATCCATAATTCATAAGGAGAATCTCATCTGTATCCTGCAGACATGGGGCTTGTACGTGTTGTCTTATCCCCTGCTTTGCTTCCACATTCTGCAGACGCGATTTGTTTCTTCACTTTGTCAGAATAAACGGTTCAGGGGTTACATTATCTCGGAGGTCCCAGCACATCTCTGCAACATAAATCAAATTCAGATGGAAGAGGACTTCATTGTGAACCAGGAACTCTGATTTTTATCACCTATCGAGTTATGAAAACCTGTGTTGTCCTCCTAAGGTGAGATCTGCTGAGAAGTCGAGGTGCTTTTGGGTTACTCTCTAGTTTCGCTCATTTTCTTAGTTTTATATTTGAGCGTTAAAGAAGGTTGAAATAAGAAATTACTTTGCTCTAAAGCACAGAGGGGTTTCAGAAGCAATTTGTGCCTCAAAATTCACAATTAAAATAAATCAACAATAGCTCTTTTTTGATTATCAGATCCACATGTAACCTTTTGGTACCTGTGTGAAGGCAAAACATAAAAGGATATTTTTCTAATGGGACCACTATTACATCTTTAAGTTTGACTTATTCCTTCGTGATTTGACAAAGAAGAAATCCTTTTATTTTCAGCCTCACTTAAAACTTTTCCAAACTGAAAAGTAGAACATGCTGAAATACAGTGGGGGACAAAAAGTATTTAGTCAGCCACTGATTGTGCAAGTTCTCCTACTTAGAATAACGACAGAGGTCTGTAATTTTCATCATAGATACACTTCTATGATGTGACACGAAAAAGAAAAATCCAGGAAATTTCATTGTAGGAATGTTAAAGAATCCATCCATCCATTTTCTGACACAATTATCCCAAGCGGGGGGGCGAGGGATGCTGGTGCCTATCTATAGCTGTCTACTGTCGAGAGGCAGATTTTTAAAGATTTCATTTGTAAATTATGGGGGAAAATAAGAATTTGGTCACCCACAAACCAGCAAGATTTCTGGCTCTCACAGACCTGTAATTTCTTCTTTAAGAAGCTCTTCTGTCCTGTATTATAGGCACCACTGTATTCAAGTACTTTTATTAGCTTACAGTAACACCTCAGATTATAATGATCCACATCTTTACTGTTTGGATTCAATCAGCTGAAGCATATTTGATCCACAATGGTTTTGGTGTGACAGTGTGCTGTGATTGGGGCACAATTTCACCAAATCTACCTAAATTGTATCAAATGTGCTTTTTCTCTGTGTCTTCCTGAGCTAGCAGCGGATATCTGCAGCTTCTGCCGTTGTGGTTCCTTAGCCTCAGAGGATGGCATATCTGGCCTGTTCTCTGTTCCAGAGCTCTCATAGCTGTTGTTCTCGCTCTGATTCCCCTCTGCTCCTGCCTGAGCTCAGGAACGCCGCCTCCCCTCAACCTCCAGGTGATTCCTCTCCCTGTTTCCGGCACTCAAAACAAAACTAAAACAAACATGGAAGGAGAGCAGGAGAAGGATGTAAGTAGAACAACCGAGCGGTTGCTGGTCGTGCAGGTGTGAATCTAGTTTACATAGATCCTTTTATAAACAGTATTTTATTTGTCTGTGTAGGATTGTATAAAATCCTAACCTGCCGATGTCACATTCTAACGCAATGGTGACGTAGCACAAAAGATGTCTAGCTCCACAAATGCAAACCCACTCCTATGTAGGTAGCAGCAATTTCTAATGTAAGGCAAACATAAAGATTGAGACTTTCAGTTCATATGTGGTAATAAATAACATACAAATGGATTATAAATAAACTTTATGTCAGTAAATCCCTCTAATTATTATAATCGTGTACGCTTGGAATCCTGAGGTTCTGAGTTCAAGCCCCACTCCCACAGAATGCCACTCTGGCTCTCTGAGCAAAGATGCTTAACCCCACACTGCTCCCCCGGGCGCTGAACAATGGCAGCCCACTGCTTCCCCATGGGGATGGGTTAAATGCAGAGGTTAAAATTATCATATGTGAGATCAACAGAGTTTGAAGATTTGTTATTATTATTATTATTATTATTATTATTATTATTATTATTATTATTATTATACACTGAGACAAGCAGCTGAATCTGGAGTTGGAAAATTTGAGCTTTTACTGCTCAATGTTCCACATCAACCAATCAGAAAAAAAAAAGATCTAGGAGCTGGCAGGAAGACAAACACTGTGCTGCTCCTGCAGAGCTGTCAGCATAAAGCCAAAAGAAATAACAAAAGTATATATATAAACAGGGTTAAACGCTACTAGGTGCACATAAAAGGCAACGAGAATTTTATTCATATGCACTAAAAATAATGCTAATGTTTTTTGCATCTACTTAATCATATCTGGTTTCCTTAACACAATTGTTTAATGTCCTACCACGCTAACATGAGAAAAAGTGTTAGAGTACCCGTAACTAAATATGATTACTGTAAGGAAATGCCAAAGATGTTTGCGATATTTTTCTTAGTGTACAAAAAAATTTGAGAGCTATGCTCACTCTAAGCCATGGAAAACATAACCTAAAAATAAGAGAAAGAATAACTATAATTAAAACTAGAGAGAGGAATGAATAATAGCAAAAAAGAGATAAGAGCAAAACTGATAAAAAAACAGAACAAAACAAAGCTAATTTGAGAACCCAAAAAATAACGACAGTGGCGTTGGATGGAGGAGTTTGCCCTGTAATCGAAGGGTTGACGGTTCAAGCCCCGACTCTGACTTTCATTGTCGTTGTGCCTTGGGTGCCAATACTTTCACCTGCATTGGTCCACGGATGGTGGCCGAGGGGCCCGAGGGTGGCTTGTGCAAAATGGCAGCCCCGCTTCTGTCAGTGAGCCCCAGTGAGCCCCAGGCAGCTGTGGCTACAATGTAGCTTTTGCCACCATCAGTGTGTGAGGTCGTGTGTGAATGGGTGAAATTTTAATAGCAGTAAAGCGCTTTGGTCAAGTCTCCTAACTTGAATAAAGGCGCTTATATAAGTGCATGCCATTTACCATTTAAAAACTTAAACAGAAACAAAAGGTATAGATAGTAAGATTATAACAAACACTGTTTTTAGATTTTAATATTTAATGTTTTCTAACCTAAAAAAAGCTGTGGCACATTTAGCTCCTTATAAATGAAATGTAAATAAATTAAATGAGGACTATTGGCGTTTATTCCGCACATCAAAGCTTTTACAGCAATCACAAGGAGACCTTTGAATTACTCCTCATAAAGTTGATTTTTGAACTTGTATTAAAGGAGCTCAGCATAATTAAACTCCAGGTTCTTTTTTCATTCAGGGTATGGCTTAGATTCTGACCCACAATTATTTTCATTCTGATGAAGTTTTTGTTGAAGAAAAGCCTGCTGTTATCAGTTTTTACAAATTATTCAGTTAAATCCTGATTTTTTAAATTATTATTCTAATTGTAGAGTTCTCAAACTTCCATGGGAAAATACATCTGTCAATATCAAGCTCTCCAAAGTAGCTCCTGAAATATTTAAAGACAGTTAATTTAAAGGGACCTTACAGTAAATGTTGGTATACTGCAATTAAAAATCAGCGGGGTCCGAATAAAGAAAATCAACAACCAGTAAAGGTCTGGAGACATTTTTAAATTAAAATCTGGTATTTTAAACAGAATTTAATATTGAAATAAAATTAGGTTTTCATCCATGTTATACATAAAATGTTTAAATAAAATATAATATATATATATATATATATATATATAGTATATATATATATATAAAAAAAATAGAACATTTTCCCATTTTCAAAAAGTGTTTTTTTTAAAGTAGAGAACAAAAAATCATTCACTTTGGTATATGGTGCAATGCTCGATGATTAGCATATTTTTTATGTACGTTGAAAAGTATTCTCTGAGGCCCCTCTGATGACATGGTCAAAAAATTTTAATTGTGTACCTTGTAGTAGTATTTAGATGCTAATAAAGTAGTATTTCTGACCGCGCATCAAGTAAGTATAACGTCATTGCGAGGAAATACTACGCCGCGGCCACTATAATAAGTTTAACGTAAGCATACTGAAATACTTATTAATAATATCAATAAATCCGCCCCTGTTTTCAGGCTTATGTTAACTGTAATGACTTATCTTAGACAGGCTGCTATGTAAAGCGGGCCTTTAGTCCTTCGCTTAGCTATGCTGCGGTTGTTGTTTTACACTACGACTTTTCCACCTAAAATCT
>JAGKQL010000017.1:4366662-4393114 GCA_018398635.1 Cyprinodon brontotheroides
AGGGTGGCATTTGCCACCCTATGCCACCCCAGTAGATCCGCCTATGCCTATACACTACTGTTTATGCTCTAAAAACATTCTAAACACCCTCGCTTCGTTTCGGGCTAAATTCTGAGTGCTACCCACTCAGACACTTGGAATACTGTTGGACGAGCAGTATGGAGTGAATATTGACACGTTTTTGTGGACTCCCTTTATGGACCTTTCTGCCTCGGGCACCATAGGCCTCCATTATTTGAATGTCAGCAGACAGCAAGAAGCCTCCCAGATCTCCAGATGCATTTTGAGATATCAAAAAGTACTCAGAGAGTTGTTCAGCATGGGGGTGAGTAGGAAAAATGAAGGCTAATCATGTTTTGGGCGTACTATTCCTTTAATGTTGGCAGTAGTGAGTACTTTTGCCATCTCTGGTCCTCTGTACTGAGCCATGAAGGGATGATAGAAGGACTGCTCTCATTTTGAGCCTGGATCCAGATTTATTGTTGATTCTGTTCATGGTGGGAGAATCCTGCTTCACAGGCATGGTTGAGCCAAACATCCTCTAAATGTATCACCTTTGAGCACGACCCTTTTCTTTCTTTCACCAGTTCACCGCGATTTCTTCCAGCAGTCCACACCCTCTGCTCTCTTTTTCTCATCGCCTTCTCCTTCTTTCCCCATCGCCTCGCTCTTGCTACAGGTTTGCCTGCTGTGTCTAAAGCAGCAGCAGCAGCAACCCAGAGACTGACAGCTCATTGGCTCATTTGATCACGCGCAGCCTGGAGCCGACGCTTCAGGAGTGGCTTTTTACCGCATTAACAGGAGAAGCGGCTCAAGTGAAATTAGACACCGTCATCGGACAACATGTAATTTATAATTGTTTTAAATGCGGTGGGTCCGGACATGGACCCCGGTCCACTAATCAGTGACCTCTAATATACTGTATCATAAATAAAATCTCATGATAAAAAAATCCAAATTGCATTCTATTTAATTTTGTTTACAGATTACATTCTTTAGGCGGGCTGTCCTCTGAAGTGGGAAGCAAAGACTCCTTTCTTTCTTTCTGCTGGAAGTAAGCAACATTTTCATCAATTTAGGCAGGGTGTTTAAATCGGGCTTTAAGTGAAGAGAAAATAATCTGTAAAAAAACCTTCAGGGAATAATGCAATTTGTAAAATACATCCTGAAAAAGAGGAATAAAAAAAGCTAAATTTGAAAGTATCTAAAATGTATGTTAAAAAGAGAACAAAAATAATTGGAGGAAACAGCAATGTTAAAGTGAAAATCTTTTATGTTTAAGCAGTCTTTAAAGTGAGGGTTAAATTTTTTTTTATATCCACTTTTTTGTTGCTTTTAACAATAATGGACGAATATCCACTTCAAATATTTCTGCTTTTTGTTCAGTTTAACTGCAATTCGACAGGCTTTTAATAAAGCAAAGTTTTGAAGAGCCTGTCGAGTAAGAGTGAAAAAAACAAACAAAAGTAAAGCGTGTAACATTTTCTGAAAAGACAAAACTAACTTTATATTTCAGATCTACAATGATAAACCTTTTCTGTGAAAATTAGTCTACTTTGCTGGTTTCATTAAAATACGTCATTAGTTTCTTTTTGAGCAAGCAAAGAATAAACAAAAATATTTTAGAGGTTTCATTAAAAAAAATAAAATAAAATAAAAAGCCTCTACCCCGCCCATTCTGAAATGTTTGGTCACCATAGCTTAGAGCAAAAGTTGGCAAATCGACATAAAAAAATTCTGAAAATTACATTTTTTTGTTTGTTTTAATATAGTCTGCAGCAGCAGCAAACATTGATAACATTTTCAAATGCTGTAAAAATTAAACAAATAATTAAACAATAAATGTAAAGATTTCTTTCAATGAAAATTTGTTATCATAGCCATGTTTCAGCGCGCCGCGGTGCCAGGTAAACAAAGTGGCAGGTGTGTCTCGGACCATGATAAAAAGGAAGATAGCTGATAGGAACAGTGAATTAAAAGAAGATTGAATGGAAACATTTGCTTTCATTATCAATGCGGAAGGATTGCCTGCATTTTTGCTTTCTAATGAAAGTAAAAAAAAAAAAAAAGAGTAATTTGGCAATTCCAGGGAAGGCTGCTAAATCTGCAGCTGATCACAAAGTTGGAAGTGAGAGAAAAAGTGCAATTGTAGAACTTCTGGATAAATTAAAGCAAAGATAGATTTAAAAAGTGCATCCCCTAACTACAATACTGCTGCTGGTTTTGCTGCAATCATAGAAGACCGTTCGCAGATCAAACAGGCAGCGCTATCATGCAGGTATGTCAACTTATTTACATTTTTTCCCCAAATCCTCAAACTACAAGTCACGCCAAGGAAAGCTGGTGACAGAGGATGTGGGATTTCAGGGTTAGAGAGCTCTGCTCTTATGGATGTCAGTTCCTGCTTGGTTCCTCATGACTCCATTAGCTCCTCCCAACAGAAACACGTCATCAATAGAAAGATTCCTTTTAACGTGTTTCTATAATTTCATCAAGGCAGAAAAACCTAATGACGCAATGAAGGGTGGTGAAGAAGTGTGCGTTAAAAAGGAGCCTAGGTGGAAGTTAAACTGAAGAAATTCATTGCTTTCCTACATCCACCTGCGACACAGTCAATCAGCTTTGAACCACACCTCTACGAAAGCCAATCGGCATCCAAAGTTAATCTAAAAAGGCCTCTGATACGCAACTTGTCTGCTCCTGTGCGCGGGCGGCGGATGCGCTGTGACTTCATTGAGATGAAACCGTTTCAACCCACCTCCATCCCCTCCTCCCCCATCGTAGCTAAAGCTTCATCAGAGTTTCATTCCTCCCGGACTTTTACTGCGTTCCCTGTCTCTTTCCCGCCGAGGTCTGAGCACCAAAGACAAGTCATTTTATCACTAAATTTCTCCTAATTGTCTCTTCTCGTCATGTGAGTTTTTCAGATGGAATTCCACACTGTGAGAGCGTTCACTGCTTCTCCCTCACCTCATGCTACTATGTGACGTTTGCTCCAGGATAAACATTTAGTCATGAATGCTTATAATATATTTAAGCCCATATAGTCCTTTTTTTATTGGGCTAATACACTTAGAGCCCATGCTGCCATACGAGGCTTATGGAAGACTTTTACATTTTTGCGGCTCCAAACAGATTCGTTTTTTGGTGCAATATGGCTCTTTGAACAGTTTGGGTTGGGTTAGAGGATTTTTGTTTCTGTGAACAGTTTGCTTTATTGTGTTATTTTCATTCTTTGATAAATAAAAGCAGTTTCTGAAATCAGCTACATTTCTCTACTAATAGGTGATATATGAAATCCACATTCTTATTCATTAGTCTGGAACATATTTATTATGGGAGGGTTGGGTTGATTGAAGCTCATATAATTACAGGTTTTCCACCTTTTTCTGTCATAGATGACTGATCTTTTAGCAGCTAAAACCACAGCTTTCTATGTAATAGCTAAGGCGATCATGAATAGATTTGAAGTAATTGTTTCTATATCTTGTACCACAGCAAACAGTTTACTTACGCATGAAATGCCTCTTTCTGTGAATGGCCAAGGTGAGTAGTTTTTCATTATTTGCACAAAGAAAACCCATTCCTCCTGAAGTTGTTTCTCCCCTCACACGTAGAAGCTACTTCTTTCATGACCTTCTACATCTCCCTTCCACAAAAAACAAACATTGATTTACCACTTGCTTAAAGGAATAGTACACCCAAAACATGATTAGCCTTCATTTTCTACTCACCCCCATGCTGAAACAACACTCTGAGTACTTTTTGATATTCCCCAAATGCATCTGGAGATCTGGGAGGCTTCTTTTGCTGTCTGCTGACATTCAAATAATAATGGAGGTCTATGGCGCTCGAGGCAGAAAGGTCCATAAAAGTCCACACAAAAACACATCAATATTCCTCCATACTGCTCGTCCCAATGTATTCCAAGTGTTCTGAGTGGGTAGCATCCAGAATTTACTCGAAACGAAGTCATTTAAAATGTTTGTAGAGCATAAAACAGTAGTGTATAGGATTTCCTGAAAGCGCGCACACGATATAAGCGCAAATAAAAATAAACAACATAAAAATCATGTGGAGGCAGAATAGGCTTGCTTAAATAAAAAAGTCTTCAAGCCTCTTTTAAAATCATTCAATGGTTGTGGAGCTCTCAGATGATCTGGGAGAGAGTTCCAGAGACGGGGGGCAGCGACAGCGAAGGCCCGATCTCCCATGGACCTTAATCTGGAGCGAGGAAGGTGAAGGAAGTTGCAGTCTTGTGATCGAAGAGATCTGGTGGATGAATGTGGAGTGAGAAGGTCCTTCAGATAATCCGGTGAGGATCCGTTTAAACACTGATGGGTGATGAGCGCGATTTTGTATTGAATTCTGCAGGTGATGGGAAGCCAGTGAAGGTCATGCAGAATAGGTGTAATATGGGCAAATTTGCGGGCCCTCAAGAGAATCCTGGCTGCGCTGTTTTGAATGTATTGGAGCTTCTGAAGATGTTTTTTATGGATTCCAACAAACAGAGAGTTGCAGTAGTCTAACCTGGAGGAGACAAATGCATGAACGAGAGTCTCAGCATCAGAAAAAGAAAGGAACGGACGAATTTTGGAGATATTACGAAGATGAAGGAAACAGATTTTAGACAGATGCTTAATGTGATTTTCAAAAGTAAATTGAGAATCCATTCTAACTCCAAGATTTGTAACTATGGTGGAAAATGGGATGTCTTGTCCAGAAAAGGAAACAGTCGTCATAGTTGAAGATTGAACCTGGTGAGGTGTTCCGATCAGCATGGCCTCAGTTTTGGAGCAGTTTAACTGAAGGAAATTCTGAGTCATCCACTTCCTTATCTCCTCCAGGCAGGTAGTGAAAGCATTAAGTGAAGATGGTGATGATGCTCCAGTTCTAATATAGAGTTGTATATCGTCGGCGTAGCAGTGAAAGGAGATGTTATATCGATTTATGATTTGACCCAAAGGCAGCATGTAAAGGGAAAACAGCAGGGGCCCTAATACTGACCCCTGTGGGACACCACAGGAGACAGAGACAGCCTGGGACTTGGCCTTGCCTAGGCTAACACATTCCAGCCGATTGGAGAGAAAAGATTTAAACCAGTCCAGAACGGTGTCACAGAGACCAACCTCCACATGAAGACGGTGTAGTAGGATGTTATGGTCCACAGTGTCAAAGGCTGCAGTTAGATCAAGGAGAACAAGGAGAGATGTAGACCCAGCATCAGCTGCCATGTAGATGTCATGTATAGGATTTCCTGGAAAGCGCGCGTTCACGACGTCTCACGGAAACCACGGCAGACCAAACCAGATGAAAGTGCGCATTCAGCTTAGCAAAGAACTCATGCTCTTCCTCAACACTGAAGTCCTCAGACATTTTTCTTTCGATGTTTCTTTCTTTGCACAGGTAAACAGCACATTTCTCCTTTACGCTTTGCATTATCGGCAGAGCAGACGCTGAATGCGCAGACTTTCATCTGGTTTTGGTCTGCCGCTTCCGTAGAAGGCCGCGTGAACGATTGCGTATGTGCCAGCCTTTCCAGGAAATCCTATACACTACTGTTTATGCTCTACAAACATTGTAAATGACTTCGTTTCGAGTAAATTCTGGATGCTACCCACTCAGAACACTTGGAATACATTGGACGTGCATTATGGAGGAATATTGATGTGTTTTGTGTGGACTTTTATGGACCTTTCTGCCTCGGGCACCATAGACCTCCATTATTTGAATGTCAGCAGACAGCAAGAAGCCTCCCAGATCCTTCCAGATGCATTTGAGATATCAAAAAGTACTCCAGAGTGTTGTTCAGCATGGGGGTGAGTAGAAAATGAAGGCTAATCATGTTTTGGGTGTACTATTCCTTTAAGCTTCTCAATAGTTCTTCTTGTGAACTGAGGGGAATTGCCGTGATACATTTTTATAATAATTCTCATACAGCAGAAAGTTTCATTAGAAAGCTGAGAGAACAATCTAGTATTTTCTTACCTAAAAATGAAATATCTTTTACTGTCAACTATATATTCCAAATAATTCAAGCCACATATTTCGAGATGAAGCTGAGTTTGC
Organism: Cyprinodon brontotheroides; assembly: GCA_018398635.1. Classification (NCBI taxonomy): domain Eukaryota; kingdom Metazoa; phylum Chordata; class Actinopteri; order Cyprinodontiformes; family Cyprinodontidae; genus Cyprinodon; species Cyprinodon brontotheroides. The sequence goes on from JAGKQL010000017.1 coordinate 4,372,732, forward strand.
AGTTTTTCTGGCCAAGTAAATGGCTAAATCCTCAGATGAAGCCATTCTTGCATACAGTCCTTGGAAGAAACAGCTTCTCTCTCTTTGAAATAAGGTAAGCATTCTCCCTGCTGCATTGTTGACCTTTTTTTCGTTTACATCATTCCCGGCTATTTTTGCTTTAGGCTGCAAACCGGATAGAACAGAGATTTAAAAAAAACCGACTGAATAATCAAAGGTATTATTAAAGTAAGTACACTGATGGCTGTAAAGTATCCAGAGAAAAGAAGAAAATATTTAATAAATCTTTACTCTGAGTAAAGACATCAACTTTCTTGCCGAACACAAATAATGTCACATTCTACATTTATGATTCAGGTGCTGCTTGATCCCACATCTGGAAAATTCGCTTTATCCTTGACAATTTAGCACAAAATACTGAGCCAGCTGAAGAGTTCACAGCAAAAGAGACTGAATATAGGGTGGGATAAAGGAGTGAGACCAAATGTACATTAAGAAAGAAAGCAAAGGGGAAAAAAGGTCTATAGAGGTAAAACAGGCAATTATTACCGAACTGGCTCAAGCTTGGCAGGATAATGTAACAATGAACAGGTCTCCTTCACTCCACCCACCAGTTTCAAAAGGTGAACAGCTTTAATGCATAGAATACATAACATGTTTTATGCTACTCGTTGGTAAACAGAGCATTTTTTTTCACTGTGGATTTTTATTTATAGAAATGTGCTAGATAACTCAGATCATCAAGAAATACAATCAACAATATGGTCAGGCCTTTTATCCAAACAGATATCAGAGATGAGTTTTCAAACTGACTGAAAATACACAGTGAAATGATGAAGGATTAATGATGAAGGATTCTGTGTCAAGCACAGAAACAGCCACGCTCCATAACAAAGGTTAAAATGGAGAATTGAGAATTTGAAACAGGGTCCCAATGCAGTAGAGCGACATTCTTGCACAAGACATTAAAACCAAACATTCCAGCCATTTATCAGCATTCACAGATCAATTTTGATCAACTGATTAAAATCCACCTTCCTTCCAGCTGTGAATTTGATGCGTTTGTGGATTAAAACTCTTCAAAAGTATTGGCACCAAGCCATATACGGCTCATGCAGCTTTGGGTTCGAGCCTAGTTGGTTCAACCAGACATCAGATTGAGGGAACGGCCTTTCTAAAGGTGGCAAACCAGATGTAACTAAAAACTCCTTTAGATGCCATTTGTTTGTTTGGGAATGTTTTAAAAAGTAAAGTGGAAATCAGAAAACAGTTTCGTAAGTGGATCTCTCCCTTAAGAAACGTCTGAAGTCTGGGAAAGGTTATAAAGATAAAGGTGTTATAAAATACCCTTGCCCTTTAAGGAAAGGCCACATGTGCCAGATAAAACATTGCTTGCAGAGGTTGAACAGCTCCAAATTCTGGAGAAAGCCTTGTCTGATACAAGGCTGACATACATGACAGTGGAAAAAGAATTGGCTGCTTCCTTCAAAGGGCTCAAAAACAGCTGAGAATTAGGACAGTCCAGCCTGTAGCAGCCGTCCCACCCTCACCTCAGTGTAACCTTGGTCACCTAGCAACTGTGACAGTATGATGCACAGAGAGAGGAAGCCAATCAAGTCAGAACATTTTATTTTTTAATACCCTTTATCCTGATATATGTATAATTTACTGAATAACTTAGAAAAGACTCATTTTAATGGCATTATTGTTATGACTAGTCCCTAGGTAAAAAATAAAAAGTAAGTGAAACATAAAGCGTGTGGCAAAAAGTTAAGCTAAAACCAATGCATGAATTATTATTCATAAAAGATGAAAGGTTTTTATTTTCAATGGAAACGCGACATGTCAATATATCAAACTGGACATTCCAGCTTTCTGTGTTTGATGGTTTTCAAAGAGCTCAAGAAAAGGAAGTGGCGGGGCCGGGTGGTTAGGGCATTGTACTTGGAATCCAGAGGTTCTGAGTTCAAGCCCCACTCCCACAGACTGCCACTTTGAGCAAAATACCCTTAACCCCACACTGCTCATCAAACACATGGTGATTTAAGACAGAGTGCTACCATTTCTGCTCAAAACGGCGATGAAGTGGCTCTTTTAGCAGCTAATCTGCACATAAGAGTACACTTTAAGAGATATAGCCATAAGTGACCCTCTTTCTACATCACACTGAAGGGGGAGTTCCTGTAAAGGATTTAAAAATGGCGACTATAGAGGAAGGATTTATTCTATCATCCAAGTGTGCAACACAGACCACTCGTTCACTACACCAGTGTGGTGGAATGCCACATTGTCCCAGATTATCACAAACAGTTGCATGCCTGGTAACTGCATTATAGTTACAGTAAGAGTAATAATTTTGATTACTCGTTACTAAAAAAGGTAACGGCGTTAGTTACCCCCATCACTGGTCCAATCTGTAAATCCAGATGTGTTGGACATTATGTGTCTATGCGAATATGGACTTCACCTGAGAGAATCACATGAAATTAACATGTGCTATGTGTGTATATTCAATTGTGTACCACATGTAAGCCACATTTCACATATGATACACGTTTTTACATGTAAGTCATTTCTTTGGTAAACAGATAATAGCTGATCGACCCCAAAAAAACAGAAGATACCATTCGCTCTGTACATTTTGGGCCTTTCCTGGTAGAGGAAAATGGACTAAAAGAAGACAAAGGATACAGTCTGATCTTAACGTACTTCAGCTCTTATGTAATGGATTTAGTGAAGTTCTGTGAGGCAGATTTTAGTATATACATTTGCAGGTGTCTAAACTGAAAACATATTTTCTCGCATAAAAATCTGACCTTCGTCTTTTGAAGCACCTCACGCAGCCACACTGAGAGTGGGAGACACAGATAAGAAATTAGAAATGTCCTCATCCCCACATTTCCATTTTCCCCAGGTGAACTTTATGTTGCTTCCCTGTGGGCTTTCTTTATGTAGCAGCAGCAATCATAAAAGCCCTCTAAAACTGAATTTGAGCAATGCCAAACAGCTTGGAACCTCTGAATCCTAATCATCTCCTCACCTTAAAGGTCACGGCTTTTCTACCTCCTCCTGGCAACTTCAGCTGAGATTATTTGTGCGGAAGAAAAATGTATTTCAGGACCAGAACACGGTTGGACAGTTCTGAAGCAGCCGGAGGAGAGTGTTTCTTCACAGCTTACAGTTTTTATCGATTGCTCTGACACAGCAGTCGACTCAAAATCCACAGTTAATGCAGAGGCCTCAAGAGTGGCATCAATGATCAAAGTGACACATTTTGTTTGCAAACGGCTACTGACTCTCTGACAAACCTGGACCAAAAGCACATATGCACTTAAACAACACAAATTGCACCTAAATGTACAATGGCTTCAAAGCAGTCATTACACAAGGGGGAACATAACACAAAATGCGTCACTCATTGTCAATCAGTACGGCATTGGTAGTCACTGTAGCCAATGACTCTACGCAGCTGGCATGTCAGTGTCATTGGTAGTCAAGTTTGCCTTCTTACAAAATGTGGATCCAGACTCAGATGCTCTGTTGTGCAAATTTTATTGATTGATTGATTTTATTGATCTCAGAGTGGAGAAATTTACTAGTCAAAGAAGAATGTGCCTAAGGAAGAAAAGAGTGCATAGGATATATAAAATATATATGTATTGATCATTCAGTTTTTCTTTTCAGATTATGCCTAACACATTAAATGTTCCGACAGAAAATACTTCAGCTGTCAAATGATTAAAATAGTTAATTAAGTTATTAGCACGACACTGGGGAGTTGACTTTCAAAGCAGAAGATATAAAAATACAAGACAGTTGTGTTTCAGATTGGATCCCATGATTGCTGCAGCTTTTACTACTATACCATGTTTTGGTACAGTACTTAAATGTCCATTCCCCACTAAAAACTTCTGTGTCCCCAAGAGCTGCAGCTGTGATGTGAAGCCCTACACCCTTGTTGCCCAAATGCTGCAGCATGATTTAGTGAACTTTCCAGACTGCAAGAAAAAGCCCACCACGTTGATTTTCACTGGTTAACAAAATAATAATGCAATAACTTCCTAGAAGACCTAGAAAATATGCATGGAATATTAAATAAATTAAAATCCATCAAAATGTAAAAAATTATTCACGTAAAAATTATGATTCTGCGCAATAAAAGAAAAAAAGTTGGCTTTAAGAGTATAATTTAAGAGATATAGCCATAAGCGATACTCTTCTGTCTCTTCTCTTAATGAGTACGCCACATGGCTTCATCTACATCACACTCAACATTGTCCCTAGTGATGCACCAAGCATGTCTGATCCAGCCTTGACATGTTTCTGCAGCTATATCTTGGGCAGCATCAGAGATTGTTTGAGCGATGGCATCTGCTCATTAGACCATCCTGATCTCACGAGTCCAAGATTTCACCGCGAATGCAAATTCGGAGCCTTTCAACACCAAACTTAACGCCTAATCAGCGCTGGCTTTGAGGCTGGGTTGGAGGTGTGACGCACAAGAAATGTGTGACCGTTCAGCCCTAAAGAACATGGCGGTGCTATCAGCCCGATGAAACTAGCTGTTAAGCGTGGCTTTATCGAAGCGAAGTTTTGCTCGAGATTACAGAAGTATTTCTTCACTGAAAGAAGAGCAAAAGCACTGCTCTGGAGGCACGCCAGAGGAAAAGATGTTTGCTCTTCTCCCGACTGGTTTTCGGCACAAGAGTTTGATCTATCAATTGGCTCCTCTTTGTCGTCGCTCTGTTACGTCATATGTTTCATTGATCTGATTGGTTTATTTTGGCCCGCCTATCACCAACATCTGGCGGAGTCAGGTTATCTCGACATAGGGGCGTCGATCATATACCTTCCATCTCGTAGCATTGTCCGAAGAATTCCTATAAAGGATTTAAAAATGTCGAGTATATAGGAAGGAATTGTTCTATCATCCAAATGTGCAACACAGACCACTCGTTCACTATACCAGTGTGGTGGAATGCCACATTGTCCCAGATTATCACAAACAGTTGCATGCCTGGCCTCAACACCCCTCTTTCCTGGGGCTGTCATGCAGGTTGTTAAGGAATACAATGAGGAGCTCAGTAGAGCCAATTGCTGGAATATAGCAGAGGATGCAATCATTGGAAATAGCAGCACACATAGCTCTGCCCTGGAACTATGATAGTGGCCCAATGACCAATGAAGTTCCTCCCACATTGCCTCACTTTACAGAGGTTGAAGCTGGCTTCAATTAAATAACTGAAAACATGATGTGCCCCCTCAGTTACAAGGTCCATGATTCACTTAACAACAAGGAAGCAAAATTACAATGACATAAAAGTACCTCCACATTTGACAGTAACTGTATGATATGCCAAGAAGTAAGAGTATAGTAATTGAATGTCTCCTTACCTCCACATATTGGCTTCTTGCCTCCTTCACAGCATCAGAGTATCTCAGGAATGGAGTTCTGTAGAGCTCTTTCATTAGCAACATGGCTCCTTCAGAGGACAAGGTTAATTTTTGTCTCGCTCACAGTGTTTAAATTTCCGATTACCCCCTGATCTGCAATCACTGCTTCCCCGATTTCACTTAGCCTAATGGCATCATTTTCCCAGAACCTTTTTTTACAATGGTTGCCTCTTGCTCAGCAATTAAAAGGAAAAAAAACTTGATAAAGAAAAAAATATATCTGTATTTACTGTATAGCAACATTACCAGTTCTTTAGTCAAAAAACTCTTACAATGCATGCAACAGTGTTTCTAAAGAGAACAGGTTGGACTTTTTGTCCAGCCTAAGTGAAAGGCAAACCTCTACCACATGATCAATAACAGCTGCTTAATTTTATCTGTAACTTGAGCCCTTTCACCTACCTTACACCTCTGCATTTGACCAAAAAAAAAATATTAACAGTAGAAAACAAAAATGAAATTTTTACACTTGCAGCCATTATGTTTCATGTGTTTTTAATTAGTGACTCAAAGGGGGTCAGAAATCAATCTGATTAAGTTGAGAGATGATTCTAAAGTCAAGGAGGTGCATGGAGCTAAATTTGGGCCACAGAGTTTACTCAGATACTGACTTTTTTCACTAAATGAAAAATAAAATGATTTAGAAACCAAAAAAAAAAAGAAAGAAGGCATTTATAGTCTCTTAACTATGACTCTTAACTTTATCCTTCTGAATGCAGACAAAACAGAAGTTATAGTCTTTGGACCATAGTCTGATTAGTCAGTCACTTCATTTACGGGATTAAACTGATTTCAGATAATAAAAGTAAAAATCTTGAATTATTTTTCAGACCTGTCATTTAAATCCCATATCAAAGTGGTTTCTGTAATTTCCTTCTTTCATCTGTGGAATATTGCAAAAATGAGAAATCTCCGTCCAGGACTGATGCTGAGAAACTAGTCTATGCATTTGTTACTTCAAGGCTGACTATATTGTAATTTTTACTATCAGGAAGTCCACATACTGTAGTTCTAAAAAGCCTTCAGCTGATCCAAAAATGCTGCAGCCAGAGTTCTAATGAAAATGAAAAAGAGAGATCATATCTCCTATCCTGGCTTCTCTTCATTGGCTCTGTTAAATCCAGAATAGAATTTAAAAATCCTCCTTCCTCACATATAAAGCCTTTAAATGGCCAAGCTCCATCTGATCAGAGATCTGATTGTCTCTGGTGTTCCTAACAGAGCACTTCACTCTCAATCTGCAGGTTTACTAGTGGTTCCTAGAATTACTAAAAGTAGAATCTTAAAAGTAAAACTACCAGTTTTAGTCCTGTCTAGACACCCTGTTCACTTTTAAGGATAGGCTTAAAACTTAGAGTGGCTCAGGCTATCCTGAGCTGTCTCTAGTTATGCTGCTACAGGCTTGGACTTCTGGAGGACATAGGTAATCCTTTTTTCATCATTCCCTGTTTCTGAATCTGTTTGTTCAATCTCTAACGCCTCCTGCCTCTCTCTGCTTTTTCTCATAGTAGCTTCCATCTGCCCTGTTCCTGTTTGGCTGTGACTAACATCCTGAGAGAAACATCAGTTGTGCTGCTGCTATCAACACCTTTGTTTCTTTGGAAGGGCTGTTCGCCTCGGTTCGGTTGTAGTCCTGTTTGCCGGACGTATCACTTTAGCTACAGCTGCTTTATATATCTCTGCTTCTGTCTCCCCTTTGAACCTCTGAAGTCGGCCTCAGCAGATGGCCGCCGCATTGGGCCTGGTTCTGCTGGGAGGTTTCTTCCTGTTAAAAGGGAGTTTTTCTCCACCGTCTCTACAAGCATGTTTAGTGAGAGAGTGCCCTCTAGTCAATGAGTCGATGCAATCAACTGGTTTTCTTAGATAGAAAACTTTGAATCGACGCACTGTATCTGGTGAACTGTAAAAGTATTTAACTATCACTTTTTTGACCAAATAGTGATAGTTGAATAACTGATTTTTCAACTTTGCTGCAACCCTAGCGAGTTACGGGCAAACACATTTTTAAAAACATATGCCATATGATGCACATCACAGCACACTTTTAAGCCAAAGTTCCTTCCCTCATAAAGCTGGTCACACTGATCAGTCAGTTGTGTATATTTGTGGAAAATTTATTTCCTTTTCAGAGTTTTGCTTTTTTTTCCTCTATGCTTCTGAATGAGGCAAATAATATTTTTGCTCAAATTCATGAAGATACTTTGTGCACCGTAGAAAAGTTTTTTGTTTTTTTTACTGATATTCATAACTAAATAGAAGACCTTGTACCGTTCACAATCATTATAGTGGTCGGGCAAAGTGGCTTTTTCAATGAGCAAAAAAATGAACAAAAGCAGCAAACTTTCAACCTTTTGGTTGATTTTAACACGCATTAACTCAGCTTTTGAATATTTCAACTCTTTCTTCTGTAATTACAGTTCAACACCAAATAATTAATACACAGGTCAGAATTAGGCTTAATTTAACCAATAAAGTTTTTCTCTTGGCCTGAAAGTGTTTTCAGTTATCCAACCAGCGTCCCCTGAGAAGGAAAATTAAGGTGATGGCAAAGAGGTCTTTCAACCTCAAAGACCGACACCCTTATTCTCAAAGAATGCTATGATTAAAAGTAATGCATTTTAGGAAAAATCTCACAATTTCTCAGATTTTTCTTTCTTCTCTCATTTGACTTTTCATTTTCTCTCCAGAAGAGAAAAATTCAAGCTTTGTTTTTAAGTTTGCCATACTGCAAGTTTCAGTTATTATAATTTGGAATCCTGACTTTTTCCAGTTAATGTGAAAGCAGCAGTAGAAAATGATGAATAAACTATCAATATATTACTGAGAGAAAAGCAAAAACACATTTTCATTTAGCAGCAATCCTCTGTTATTAGGTATTTTTCTCATCTGCATTTTTTACCAAGACCTTTTTGTTTCAGGGACAGTAACTACCGTGTTTTAAACCCCCAACCTTTGGAGTCAAATCAGCTTTATTTTCATTCTACAGGTAGTTAAAGAAATTCTAAAGAACTCTCAGTTTTGGTTGATTATTTTATGATGTTGAAAAGTTATTTAGTGTTGGTTTAAATGTTATTTCATTTGGAGAATCTCTTTCGTTGTATTGTTGAAATTAAACATTAATAGAACACTGAGCCTCTAACTCAAAAGCCAACTCTAAAAGTTTTTTTCCCCCACATTTCACAACAAAAGCAAGAAAGTTAATAGAACTTTCACCTTTTTACACAATTTTAATTGAAAGGCAAAAGTGCTGACAACTGTTATGCCATAGGCCTTGATATTTGGACCAATGCCCATGTAGGTTTTCTTTGCAAACTCAAAATGTTGCAGACTTTAAGCTAGATACTGCCAGGAGAAAAAGTGAAGCACTCTCAGGGAAATGTTCCCCCTGCCATGCTTGGTATAAAACCTTTGAAAACATCCACACATTATTTTTGTCCAGGGATCCAGGATAGGGGGCCACATTAGGGAGAACAGAGACGACATGGTGAAATGGTCTTCATTCCTCTATCTCTGCTAAAGGTTAGTAGTTTTGAAGCCATGTCAAGAACCAGATTTCTGGTTCTTGACAGCAGATGCCAGCTAGGCAATCTCAACACACCCATGTGAAATCAATCTGAACTACTAATATTCTCTTCCTCTGCAATGGCCTGAAAATCAACCACTTTCATTGCTTTAAAGCTGTCATTTTTATTTAAAAGCATTATTTTGCTCAGTTAAAAAAATTAAATGTCTCACATATAATTTCTCGTACTTCATTTTCGTACTGTCGCCTCCCGCTTTATCCGAACCGGTCAGCGGGGCAACGCAGACTAAGCAGAGACTCCCCAGACTTCCCCTCTCCGCAGACACCTCACTCCAGTTCTGCTGGGGGAAGCCCTAGGCGCCCCAGGCCAGCCGAGAGCGTGGTCTCCAGGCGGTGTCTGGGTCGTTCCCTAGTCCTCCCTCCCAGTGGGGCGTGCCTGGAATCACCTCGAGATTGGTGTCCAGGGGGCATCCGAAGAAGATGTTCGAGCCACCTCAACTGACTCTCTCGATGTGGAGGGAGAACCGGCTCCACACTGAGCCTCTCCTCGAATGACCGAAGCTCCTCACCCCATCTCTAAGGGAGAGCCCAGCCACCCTACATGCGAGGAAGCTCATTTCAGCCGCTTGTATCCGGGATCTCGTTCTTTCCGTCATGATCCAAATTTCATGACCATAGGTGAGGGTAGGAACGTAGATGGAACGGTAAATTGAGAGTTTTGCCTTTTCGCCAGCTCTCTCTTCACCACCACAGACCAGACGGTGCAGCGTCCGCATTATTGCAGCAACCGCACCGCATCCGTCTATCGATCTCCCCGCTCCATTCTTCCCTCACTTTCGTGAACAGGACCCCAAGATATTCTGAACTCCACTCCACTTGAGGCAGGGACTCTCCTCCAACCTGAAGGGGACAAGCCACCTTTTTCCGGGTCGAGAACCATGAACCTCGACTTGGAGGAGCTGATTCTTATTCGAGCGCGCCACACTTTCGCCGCTGAATCCCCCAGCTGTAGTCTGTGGCAGGAGGGAGCCAGCAGAACTACATTATCCGCACAAAGCAGGGGATGAGATCCGCTGGTCCCCGAACCAGACCCCCTCCTGTCCTTGGCTGCGCCTAGAAATCCCTGTCCATAAAAGTTGCTGAACAGGACGGTGACCAGAGGGCAGCCCTGTCGAAGTCCAACATGCACCGAGAACAGGTCCGACTTAATGCCGGTAATGCGAACCGAACTCCTGCCTCGGATTGTACAGAGAACGGATGGCCCCTAATAAAGGGCCCCTGACTCCATACTCCTGGAGCACACCCCACAGGGCAGCACGAGGGACACGCGTCGAATGCCTTCTCCAAGTCCACAAAACACATGTGGACTAGTTGGGCAAACTCCCAAGAACCCTAAAGCACCCTGCAGAGGGTGTAGAGCTGGTCCACTGTTCCACGGCCAGGACGAAACCCACACTGCTCCTATAATATATAATTTCTTTATATTTGAATAAAATATGATTGAAACATTCAAGCTTCATTGAGATCTTGTTAGGATTCCTGTCTGTGTGGTTTGTGTTTGTCTCCCTTCCTCCACCAGGAGTCGCCTGGTTCTGGTCCGCCTCCTCACACACCTCGTTAACAGAGCGCTCTTAAGCTGCTGACTGCCACTACCTCGACGCCAAAGTGTTTGCCAGTTTTGGGTACTCTAGCCAAGCTGAGTTTTTACTGAGTCAAACTGAGTTTTGTCAACCTGAGTCCTAACCGAGTTTTTTTGTCTTTGCCTCTCTGCAGGAAGTTATCCTGCAAGCTGGATGTTTCCGGACCTTCTCTCCTGGAAGGATCATCTGAGCTGGGCTGGGGATTCAAACTGGAGGTTTGGATCTACTTTCCTCAGGGATTGTTTGAGCTTCACACTGAGCAAGGATTCATCTCCACACCAACCCGTTCAAGTACAGACCCGTTCAAGTGGCAGTCAGCTTCTCGGTTCACTTACAAATCAACAGTATTCTTGAGTGGTGGGCAGAGCAAAACAGATGTGAGAGAAGAGCCAAATCCAGCCATAGGTTCCAAGATCATGACAGCAAATACATGCAATATTCAAAGTGTCCCCAGGACTCTGATATTCATTAATATTTATTAGCTGCTTTTAAGATAAATATGGGGTTATCATGGAAACAGACATCTCTGTATGACAAAGGAGGGTGGTGTTTGCTTTGGAGCATGTGAAGTACTTTTTCTCCAGGATGTTATCATCTGTTTTTCATAGCAGGAGACAGTAGCGACACTGTTACATCTCAGCGTTTCACAGGACTGGCCCTGTTAGCCCCTTTCTAGAACCGCCCACATCATGACAGAAGCATAGAAATAAATATTTTCATCATTATTTTAAGTAGAGCTTGATGTGAATCAAGGCCTCCATAAATGTATGAGCTGAAAATGTACAGTGATGTATAACAGACATTCTGAAAGAAGCCATGCTTAAAACCAATAGACTGAATCAGAGAAATTGTTGGATTAATCAATTTAAAAAACAGTAATTAGCTGCAGCCCTTTGGCATCTAATATTCATTATTGTAACACATCAAATATAATTCCCCTCAAACATATCTTCAATTTAATCTCAACTCACAGGCGTCTTACACACATAATCTAACAGATTAGCGGTCCATAGGAGGGTCCAGGCTGTCTAGAAATACAAAGGTCTGTACCTTCAATGTCCCCTGGGATGAATCACGCTGTCAGGCACTTTTATTTGATGTACAGTTACAGAGAGCATTTGTTTGATTGGACTGTAATCCCCTATTGTGAGAGTAAAGGAGACATGGCCTATTTTTAGGAGTATTTGTCAACAGGACAAGGCTTTAGCCTTTAGGGGTGATGGAAAAGAAGGACTGCTTTTACTTGATGCAGCTCCTCTCTGACTGTGTTTAGAGTAATGCACTGATGGTGGCAAACATGCAGGACCTGAGGGTTTTTCTGTAATCTTGTATTTGTTTTTTGTGGTGTTTTTTTTTTTTTCTTGTGCTATTTGATGATTAAAAACCTCAAGCAATACACACAGACACAAAGAGAAACCAGAGGATGAGTAGTACAGATTATACCCAGTATCTGCCAAGGCTTTCTGTAAACATGACGCTGTTGGGCTCGACCCGCTACATTGAATTACCTGATCAGGTCATTTCTTTGAAATTTTCCTACTAAAAATTTTAAACCTATAAAGTGAATTGTTTTAAGTAAAGAACACATTTTGTAAATGCAATCTAGAAGAAAAAAAATGCTATCCTGAAATATAACTTTGAAAAAGTTCTTCAATCAAACAAGGTTTTGAGGGTAACTTTTTTTTTCTTTCCTCAGATTTTATTTTTCTAATTTAAATTGCAGTTTGGTGTTAAATTAAAATGCTATTTTTTTCAGCATTTTTTTTGCAGATTTTATATTTCCAAATCTTATACTTCAATTTCTTTTCTTTTTTAGATTGAGTTTTATGAACGCATTCTTTTTAGAATTTTGTTTTTGCCAGATCACATTGGCCTACTCCCACAGAGTAGCGCAGCTTGCAAAAACAAATTTGACAAATTCCTTTCAACCTCGGATTACTTGTTTTCTATTGAGTTTCAACATCTTGTACCTGTATGGGTGTGTAGGGCACAGTGATGGGAGTAACAGCGTTACTAATGCCGCTACCTTTTTTAGTAACGAGTCATCAAAATTATTACTCTTACTGTAACTATAACGCAGTTACCATTGCAGACACCCCATTACTGCACGTTACTCAGGTCGCACAATTAACCTTTTTTACATGATGGGACTCTCGCGCGTCATGAGAGAGGGGAGGATGAAGAGTGAGGGGAGGGACTCCAGCTGGCAAAACAGAGCTTTCCCCAGATGGAAATACTGGTGTTACGCCGAAGGAGGCTTCCCTCATCAAATACGGTTTCCCTAAATGCTCTCTCCGCTGGCGGCCCTGTGGCACGGGTTCACAGCTAAGTAAGCGACAGGAAACGCAGCGCATGTTTCCTCAAGTAAAGGCGCCAGCACAAGTGCCCTTGTGCTTTCGCGCCACAGGGACCACGGAGATGCGTGAGCCCATCATTAGCCTATATGGAAAAAGAGGGATGGATGGATGGATGGATGGATGGATGGATGGATGGATGGATGGATGGATGGATGGATGGATGGATGGATGGATGGATGGATGGATGGATGGATGGATATGGATGGATGGATGGATGGATGGATGGATATAACTACATGTTGCAGCATCTATGTAACAACCCAAACACAAATTTCAGAATTAGACATCCCCAGTTATTCATTTCATTAACTTGCACAAGTAACGCAATAGTTACTTTTACTACTAACTAGTTACTTTTATTGTGGAGTAACTCAGTTACTAACTCAGTTACTTTTTTGGGAGAAGTAACTAGTAACTATTACTAATTACTTTTTCAAAGTAATTAAAGGTAAGAGTTTAATTCCTACATTTATTCAGTCATTCTAATAAACATGATACATGAGAAACTGATAGAAATGTTAGACCTCTTGCAACCGTTCCCACTCTCCTCTACTTCAAATAAGGCAATTGAGTGCTTCCATAAATCTGTAAGCTCTATTATTATCCAAAAGATGTTCACTGTGCTGACATGAAATCAAATATTTGCCCCTCTATTGAAAATAAATGTAGACACTGAAATAAGACCATTAGAAAAAGAAGGGAGTGGCGTCCTAGAGCTTGGAATCCTCAGGTTCTAGGTTTGAGCCCAACACCTACAGATTGCCACCTGGGCGCCCCGTGATGGCAGCATTTAACCCAAGCAGATGGGTTAAATGCAGAGGTGAATTTCTTCAATGTGAAATCAATAAAGTTCAATTATAAATTCTTATTATAATAAAAAACAAAAAATTAATGACATCTTTTTCCTAAATTGCGATTTTCTGTCAATGTGATGAAGATGCAGCGAACCTTATACAATATTCACCGTTTCATCCTCTGCTGAATCCCAGCTTGTCTGCGTTGATGCAGACTCACTATTTAAAGGCTGATCGGTCCACTGAACTACCCACTACGTGGTTTGGGACGGCCCTTAATATGGCGGGGGCTCCGCTGGAACATGCAAACGCAGAATTAGTGTTAGGGGTAGTTCAGCAGCCGGTTTGAGATTGGGCTAATATGATCCATAAAATGCAATTAGGAAATAATGAAATTTGTAAAAATCAATCGAAAGAACTGAAAATAAAAAAGAAACTAAAATTATAATAACTAAGTAGGGAAAGGGAAATGGAAACTATAAAACCTGTTAAAAAATATTTTAATAAATATGAAAAAGCAAACAAAACCTGAGTTGTTACTCTTAAAACCATTTTATTTTAATTGTATATCGGGGAGTTTTTTTTGTTTTTATTTCCATGTATATTTGCAAAAAAAGTTTTTTGCAACAAAAAAACAAAAGAAAAAATCATTTAATGAGTAGGTCTTTATCGTTTTTTGACATGTAACTCTAGAAATGTCTCAGTTGGAACACGAGAACGGGAATATTATTTCTGTCAACACTCAACACACAGCAAAGAGAAAACTGTAAGTCTCCAAACTGCAGGTTCTGCTCCTCTTTGTCTTGTTAGATATGAGGGTAATAGAGTTTATCTCTGAAAACAGTCATTCTTCACCTCAGAGGTTTTTTTTTAAACAACCATTCGTCACATCAAGGCAAAGAAAGAACCTCCCCAGTCTCCAAAATGTCCTAAAAAGTGTCCATGTTTGCCGGCCTAATGGTTAATAGTAACGTTTAACTGTTAACAGCGTCCGGTCGCTTCCTCTGGACGCTTGTGGGTCACAGAACATGACAATGACTGAAACAAAGACTTTTCTTTCAATCACAACCTAATGCAAATAGCTGCTTATCTGAGAGTGAGATTTTTTTTTTTTACTAGGATTTTCTTCAGACCATCTATAGATGGAAAACTAATCCCTGTTTAACCAAAGTAAATATGCTTCATCCCTTCCTTTACTGCAGGTACTGTTATATCTACTGGTTTTAATCTCCTGACAAAGTCACCTCTAATCGTCTTTTTGTTGCCTTTAAAACCTGCGGCAAGATTATAAAAACATTAGTTTAGAAAGTGATGGAAAGACTGTTTATAGCGGAATGAGAAAACAAGTTAAGAGGTGGTTAGTTTCCTGAAACTGAGATGGCGGCATACTTTTAATATCTGGGCTCAAAGATGGTATTAACCCAGATGTTTCAAATAACATTTCTCGTTTTGCCAAAAATAGCAAAAGCAAAAAATCTAAATAGTTTTATTTTCAAACATATACAGCGTAGAGATCACTATGTGGTTAGATTGGTTTCTCCATGGAGAGTTTTTCTAGAGATATATGTATAGATATGTGATTATGTTTTGTATTTTTTAAGGTATAAGGTATCTTTTTTAATTACTTTATCAGTCAGTTCATTGTTTACTTTCACAGCAAAGGGTTGTAATACAATCAGTACTCCCTATTCTTAAGTGAAATAATTTATGAAAATAACAAATACTTTAATCTCTTAATTTAATAGTTTTTGTTGGTTTATTCTGTCTGATGTACCAACATCTGTTCAGACCAGAGGTTCACAAACATTTCAGTGTTTTACCCCCAATATAATAATAATAAAAAAATCTCCTAAAAATACGCTTTATTTCTACACTTTACATTTTTTTCATAAATACAAGGTGTAGTAATTGTACCTATTTTTTAGATAATTCTTTAATTTTATCCTATTATACTTATGATTGTCAATCTTATTATTTTAATTAATGTTTATTTTCATAATTTAATCCATTATTATAATTTAGCTTTATAGTATCTTTTTATTCTTATCATTTTTTTGTGTGTGTATTTTTAATTATTTAATGGGGCAATTAATTATTTAATCGTAATTTTAAGCTTATTGTTATATTTATTTTTTAATCATAAATGCATAAATGAATGTTACATCTACTTATTTTATTGTACATTTAAGTATTTCATAATACTTTCGACCCTCTCCCACACGACCCCCCAGTTGGGAACCTTTGCTTCCCAAACATTTCATTCTGTGAGCCCAAAAAATATCAATCCTACCGATTGGCGAACCTTTGAAATTACATTTAAGTGCTTCACACACTCTGTATATAAAGGGAAGTAATTATATTCAATTTTAGATAAATGAAATTTAATTACTTTTCCTTCCATAAACCTCAGAGATTACATCTCAATGATTGTAAATTATCTATCTATCTCCCCTGGTGGGTCCCCACTTTAAGGATCCCCAACAATTTCCCTGATTATAACATATTAAATGTATTAATCTTAGTTCCTGCGACTATTTAAAACTCCCCTTGATTCCTTGTATTGTCTAAGATATTAGACTCAGATGTTTTTCTTTATGTTTATATTGTTTTTATTCTGTGAGTCAATAAGAAAACTGGATAAACATGAAAAAACTAAAAGAAAACTGAAATAATCTCCCATCCTGTCTCTGCTTTATAATCTCTGCTGATCTGTCTGTGAAGGCCCCAGCTAGCCAAACATCATTCAAATATTTTTTATTTTATTTAATTTTTTTAAGGACCCTTTGAAAATGAGCTGGTTTAATCTGGAGCCACTTATCCTTTGAAATTGAAGGTCATAGCTACAACTTTTTAATCAAACGCTTTTAAAAGTAAGATCCCAACACCAAAGGATTGTGCATCAATAAGTAAGCGGAAGCCTGGTGACACAGAGCTCAGGCATCGATATTAGCTCTGTGATAGATGAGAAATTCTCTGTGTCAAAATGCTCATATGTAAGCCAAAAAAAAAGAAAAATCAGGCCGAGCATCTTTGGAACATTGGTGCTAAATTAGGGAAGCAAAGAGGCTCAGAAGCCCCACAGAGATTGATGCATTTCATCTAGACAAGGAGGTTAAAATACAGTAGTAGCCAATCAAAATTTCCCCACTTTCCTTGGCTGGTTCCATACAATTCCTTTTTAAACCTCAATCTTTGTATTAAAATATTCTTTCTGTCATGATTTGTGGACATTAAGATCTAAAGAGAAGCATCATCTCCTGGTCAGACCCTGTAATTCAGGAAAAGGGTGGAGTCAGAGTAAAAAAAAAAAAATGCAAGAGGAGGTCACTCCAGTGGCTGGAAGTTGGAGGGGATTCCGCTGGGAGAGGGAAGCGTGCTGCCATTCGGCTGGTGTTTACCAGGAAAGGCCATTTTGAATGGCCGCTACTGTTTCTGCAAAGGCTGCCAGCATTAACCAATAGCATTAGTAAATTAACCTATAATACCAAATGTATCATATTTGATACATGGGTTTCTGAAATGTTTTGCGTCTGACACCTTTTGCATAATTTGTGGTAAAAACTTTGCTTAAAATCTATTGTACACAATCAGATATACCTGATAACAGCCAGTAGAAGACTACCAAAAAAATTATCTTGACTTATCGCATAGTAATAAGAATTGTGTATCAAAAATGTATTTCTGTTTTCTTTTTACATATTTTTGTTAAAAGGCCAAGGACTTCAAACCAAAAAAAAAGTAATTTTCTGTTTAGTTTTATTCTTGGATCGGGCTTTAAAGGGTTGATTGGCACATAAGGACGGGATGCGAGTGCAGGGAAATTTAATGATCAGGAGACGATAAACTTGCAGTTGTTATATTTAAGTAGATAAAATTCACAGTTGAATATGTTGATATTTTATGGTGACGATTCCCTCCTCCTTCAAAACATCGACGACAAGCAGAAAAGATCGATAGGCTAAAGAGGTACTAGCCTAAACCTCCTGTTTTATTTGATGCTTTTTACTCATTTCCTTAAATCATCCCTGCCTCCGGCTTATATTTGAATAATAGCTGTAACTGATTATTGATAAAGACGTATGAAGATTTTAAAATACCACTTTTTTCATTTAACATATTAATTTAAAAAAAAACAAAAAGTGTTTTGAAGTCAGTTAAAATCTGTTGGATGCTGTTCTGCATGTGTTACAGGACAGCTTATTGGAAAAGCAATGTAAATTATAAAAAGAAGTCCTGTTCCTCAGACTAAGCCTGTAGTAGAGGTCCCTAATCAGGATTCTTTCTGGGTGTCGTCACAGCGGGCCGGCGGGGGGGGGGGGGGGGGGGGGGGGTGGTACAGACTGACCTGCTCTGAGAGTCGCCGTGTTCTCAGGAAGAACCCCAGAAGACAGCCGATGACTACAGCCAACACGGAGAGGATGAGGAGTCCGTTCTGCTTCAGGACATTCTTCACCCTCACCCACACTGCTTCTAAAGCCACCGCCATCATGAGCTGCTTGTCCCCTGGGCTTTTAGTAATCCATAAATGTGGTTCTTCTAAAGCGTTAAACTCCAGGTATGATGATGAAAGCGAACAAAAATATAAAGAGAAACTCAACAGCCAAAACAGAGAGGCTATGATGTTCTAACACACCTTTGGGATCAGCATCCCTGTCATCCTGACGCCGTGTCCGTCTGCCCTGAGCAAAGAGGAT
This sequence comes from Cyprinodon brontotheroides, assembly GCA_018398635.1. Taxonomy (NCBI): domain Eukaryota; kingdom Metazoa; phylum Chordata; class Actinopteri; order Cyprinodontiformes; family Cyprinodontidae; genus Cyprinodon; species Cyprinodon brontotheroides. The sequence continues at coordinate 4,391,194 of JAGKQL010000017.1, forward strand.
CCTCTCACTTTCCAGGCATCCCCGCCCACCCTGCTCCACCCATCAGCAGCCCTGCGTGCACTCACCCGCTGCCTGGGGGAGGTAGGGAGGGAGGGAAGAGCTGGTAAACCCTGTCCTGATGGTTTGACATCCACAATCCTGTTAGAGTGCCGCTGTATTAAACAGGTCCGAAGCTGGATTAAAGAGCTGTGAGCGATTTGACAGAGTTTATCAGAGAAAACTGACATGCTGACTGGAGAATCCCTCATGTGCTGACTTACGCTTTTATAAGTAGCAAAGACAACATTCACTAAGATGTCCAATCACCAGCTGAATATCTAATATTGCACTGATTACAAGACGCATATTGAGGAAGCATGCGTTGTATTTTGAACATTAGGCCTATAGTCCCTCACAACAAACAGGCAATGTACCATCATGAAACAATGATTGTCAGATTGCCAAGGGTTTTAATCTCCTAGACATTGTCAGCATTCTGTTGGACTGCATCAAATTTTCACATCTATTAGAATCAAAGTTTTAGGTGAAATAAGAGCGAACCTTTCATGTGTGGTGGGATTACTTCACAATAGGTAAGCCACTTGAGTGGCCACTGAACAGGTTGCTGTTCCATTGCAGAGCAACACGGAAACAGAAAACCATGCACACACACACACACACCTGTCACAATATCCTTTTGGGGACCTTCCATTGACTTCCATTCATTTTCCACTAATTTATATGGCCTAACCATGAACCTTGCCTAACCCTAACCATTACTGACACATACCTATCCCTAAACCTAACCTTAACTCAGATTTCGCACCTTAGTCCCTAAACCTAGCCCTTACCCCAAGAAGAGAGAAACTTTCCTTATAGGGGACCAGTTGTTTGGTCCCCACAAATTTTCATAGAGTCCACACAAAATGTAGCATATTCCTGGGAAATTGTCCCCACCAGGTATTAAAGACATGGCCACACACACACACACACACACCTATGGCCAACTTAGAGTCACCAGTCGACCTCCTGCAGGAAGCAGGAGTACCCAGAGAGATAAAAAAGGAAAATTCTTTAGTACACAAGTTTCCCAATGAACAACAATTGGTTGAAAAGACAACATGATTTTCGTCCAAAGGTTTACATTTGGTTGAAAAGTGAAAGATGAAAAGCAGCAATTTTCTGATTGTTGAAAAAACGAAACCTTCAAAGACTTTTCAACGTCTATTATTGGACTAAAGTCGAACAAAGCCCAGTTTTCAACAATTATTTCTGGACTAAATCCAGACTATTACGGACCGACTGGATTTGGCCTAAAAACCGACGTCTAAATTATGTCTGATTTTTGGGGCGTTGTGTTAGAATGGACCCTAGGCGGAAGTTCACCTGAATTAAACGATTACTTACCTTTACCCGCCTCCGTCACAAGCCAATAAGTTTTTAACCAAACCTCCAAGAAAACCAATCAGCATCCATTGCCCATCTTAAATGGTCTTCAAATCCACATCTCAGTCTGCTACCCAAAGCCTTGGCAGTGGTTGCAAAATGTCAGACTTTGACTTAGATGACCCCAATTCAACCCACCTCCAGCCCCTTCGCCACCATCGTAGAGTCGTAGAGTCCTCCAGGACTCTTACTGCGTTCCATGTCTCATTCAGCCGGTCCGGCAGAAGACCGCCATGTTGAACCTGGTTCTGCCAGAGGTTTCTTCCTAAAGGGGAGTTTTTCCTCTCCACTGTCGCTTCATGCTTGCTTATCATGGACAGATTATCTCAACCTGTGTTATCCAAACTGGACTCTCATCTTCAAGGTCCAAGAGCGAAGCACTAGTATCAGCTCATGCAGTCCACTGGAAGTCTCCATTCAGCTCAAGCACAACGTCTCACCAGCCGGCAGACATGGACCAACCAACTTCATCCATCTCCACTCCACCACCAGTTCC
>JAGKQL010000017.1:4393225-4420916 GCA_018398635.1 Cyprinodon brontotheroides
AAGTACTCCAGAGTGTTGTTCAGCATGGGGGTGAGTAGAAAATGAAGGCTAATCATGTTTTGGGTGTACTATTCCTTTAAGTAATTGTATCAATAAGATTCTTCTAATCGTATTTCATTTTGTGTTTTTCAGATTGAACTTGCGTCTACTGCTAATCATAATAAGACTTGTGGAAGTCAAAGTGATATACTGTCAGGAGTTATTGATGAATGATTGTTATTCTGCCTATTTATGCACAGCATGCCTTTCTTACCTCTTCTGTTCTGGTGGTTGGCCCATTTTCACTTGCTTCTCCTCAGCTTCATCATACTTAAAAGGTTCTGGTCTGAGGGTTTGAGTTTTCACATTACCTCGGGTTTGTGAAAGGCGTGGTTTCAAGCTTGTTATAACAAAGGAGTAACAGTGGAAAGAGCTTGGCAAACACTGTAAAAAAGGTTAGATATTTTTACACTATCTTTCACAAAAAAATACATCATTTCCAGGTGACAGGTACTGTACACATGTTGACAAAATTGTTGGTACTTAATAAAAGTAACAATGGTCAGAGAAATAACTTGAATTCTGACTAAATTAATAATAAATGAAAACATTTTGGGAAAATGAACAAAGAAAAGTCAGACATTTCTTTAAACCATGCCTCAATTGTTTCAAAGATAAGCATAACAGGCCTGGCGAAAAATAATTGTGCCCCTAGAAAAGAATGTTGCCAAACATGTTAAATTAAATTATGTCCTGGCCTGCCTGCCATTCTACTTTTAGAAATTCTAGGAACCACTAGTAAACCTGCAGATTGAGAGCGAAGTGCTCTGTTAGGAACATCAGGAACAATCAGATCTCTGATATCAGATGGAGCTTGGCCATTTAAAGCTTCATATGTGAGAAGGAGGATTTTAAATTCTATTCTGGATTTAACAGGAAGCCAATGAAGAGAAGCCAGGATAGGAGAGATATGATCTCTCTTTTTCATTTTCATCAGAACAAGAACTTGAACTTGGATAATGTCCTAAAGCACACAGTTAAAAGAGCCTAAGTTGAAAACAATATTGTAAAGTGGCCTTCTATTAGCCGTGGCCTACATCCTTTTCAGCTTCTTTGATCTGAGTCAAAGAATCTGAGTCAAGTGGAGCAGTTTGCTCATGAGGAGTCTGAATATCCAAATTCAGACTATCAGAAATACTCATAATTTAAGGTCAGCTGGAACCAGGACACATTAACCAACAGTTTGAATATAACAGCAGTCATAAAGATTATAGAATAGATATACTTTTAGATGCATTTTAACAACATTCAGATGAAATATAAAAGTGAGAAAAAGGATTAGGCAGAATTTCTCTGTAGGTTTATTCTTGCCTTGGTCATTTATTTTTATAAATTATTGTCAGTAATTTTGACATTTTCCGATTTTATGAGAGTTGGAGATAATTTAGGATATTTGTGTGTTCAGATTTTATTTGAGCACAGTTCTGGTCCTGCTCTCTGCTTCAAATGAAGCATTTAGCTGTGGCAGCTTTTCGTTGTCTTTTCAATAATGATATAAACAGGAAGTGGTTCTGGCCCTTATTCTATAATAGAAGTTGAGTGAAGGTTAAGATTAAGCTCTGACTTCATGCAAAGAATAAAACATACTGTACAGGTAATGTTTTTGCTGCATCAGTCTTGTGAAATAGTTGTGATTACTTTGACTCTGAGTCTCTCTACAGATGACTCATTCTAAGAACTGATTTCAGACCTGCTTGTGCTTTTCAATTCAGATAAAAATACTTGTTTTACTACGGGGGGGGTTGGAAAGAAACACTGGTTCCAACTAATAAGGGTCATTATAGGGATTTCAAGAGAAAACATTTCTCCCAGCAGGGCTTTGTGACTGTTAAATGAACAAAACCTATTTAGTCCCTTTATATGGAGTCTTTGTTCTATTATTGCAAGCAAATAATGTGTTTTTTTTCTGAAAATTTTAATTAATAAAAGGTAACTTTTTAGTTTGCTCAGATTTTGTTTTTATTAATTTTTTTCAAATTACCTTTCATATTTAATTTTGTAAATAGTTTTTTTTTGTAGAGATTTTATACATTTTATATTGTAAGCATCAACATGTTTATTGGTCGTTGTTAGTGTCTGTATTGGACTGGAAGTGGTGGCAGTAATACCTACTACCCTATCCTTTCTTTGCTCGTAACAATGGCAGCTATATGCTTTTTGCTGTGATCAGTGGGTAAAAGCAACGTTTTTAATGAGAATCTTTTAAGTGAGAAAGCCCACCTGAAAGTGCCCTCTCTACTTCATCACTGCAGTCAGTTAATCCAGATTACCATCCTGCTTTCAATACTTGCTGTGGGATCTGCCTCCCTCAGACCCCCCCCTCACATACCACCCGCGCTGTCACTGGGAATCCCATGCCCAACAGCAGCTGGCGGTAGCGTCCCTGGCCGGTTTGCCACGGCGGCTGGAAGGTGCAGGCACCAGGATGAACATATTTTTGCCGGCAGATTTCTCGGGTATTTAAGTTGGCTAATTTAGGCTTTAATAAACTATTTCTTCAGGGGAGTGATCATAGTGCTCTGCTCTCCTGCCAGCTCCCCAGATCAGCTTCTCTGATTCATTGATGTGATGTGGCATGTTGAACATTAAAAGTTACATTTTTCCAACTCCAGCAGCAGCTTTCGCGTTTGTAGCGCGATTCGCCGCGCAAGCTCACGATGCGCTTACTCCCACTGCTGAAAATGCACTTCAAAGGGATCGCTTGCTGCACCTTGATGCACATCAACCATTGACTTTTGCCTGTAAACTAGCTGCTCCTGCTGCCTCTGCTGCTTTAGGTGTGAACATAGCATTAGATCCATATTCATAATTTGTGAATAATACTTGTACTTGTAGTTTTGCAAACTTCTAATTTGTTATTTTTACTTATGGCTTCTAAAAATGTATTCTAAGGAAGTAAGGAAAAAAATTTAAAATATGTCTTACGGCCCTTCGTTTTAATTGTGCATGCTAATAAGTGCATGATTAGGTGTTCTTTGTTAACCTGGGATCTCCGCCACATGGATTTGCTCGCACATATTCATCTCGAAACCTTGCCGCTGAAGTACTTTTGGGAAGGGCTAGTTAAACTCTACTGGTTAGTTCGTTGGATCATGTTGGTGATATCGACGCGGGCAAAATAAACTTCAATCAGATCAACGGCTATGCAAGCCACTAACAGAGCGCTGACAAAAACATAACCACAAGCTAGGTTACTCTTGCCACTGCAATGTAACGCCAGAGCAAAAAAAACATCTTTTTCCTCTGATGAAAAGCCTCCAGAGCAGTGCTTGCTCTTCTTCGCGAAGAAGGTTTCTGTAATTCCGGATAAAACTTCTGCGCTCGATAGCCACGGCTAACGTTGCTCTCATGTTCTTACAGCGCTACCATAGCCTTAGACTTCCGAACTGTCGCCGATCACACCACAACCTCAACCTCAAGCGGGTGCCTTCTGAAAACGTGCTGTGAGAGAGAGGTTAAAGAATGTTTAGCACAGGGGTGAAAAATTCATAAATAAAAATATAAAATAAATTCAATGCACAGGAGAACCATGATTCAGAGTACAGTCTCTTTTTGCATTAAACTTGCTCATTTATCTGAGCTTTTTGGCATTTTCAATCTGTTTCTACAATTGCTGCTTTGTTTTTTTTTATGATTTTTTATTTTTATTTTAAAAGATCCATTTTCTTTATCATCCGACTACCTTTAGATACACCCCTTCGAAGACCCAAACCAGACAGAAAAATACTTTTACTTTTCATCAGTTTGATGAGTTTCAGAGTTTCAGTGCACACAAATTTGTCTTCCCATTTAAATTTTCTGTCTTTAAATCTTTTCCGCTTGTTCAAGGACAAGCAAGAATGACTCACTTCTGACGAAGGCCAAATAAAAAACAGACGCAGCCATGAAACTATTGAATACTCAGAAGGTGGAGTTTGAGGATGGCTCTCAGCCTTCATAAAGAACATTGATTTTTTTTTGAGACCCCTAGCATACAGAAGGTATGGATAATTAAAGTACACCTCAAACTGTTGACACTGAGTCACTTTTCATTCATTATTTTCTACTGTGTTTTAAACACAAGGGATTTGTGACTTTTTGACAAAGCCGAAGAAAGTGTGGTTTCTGTTTGTATTCAGCACCCAGACTTAACCGTTTGTAGATCCATCTTTTGCTATGATAGGAGAGTCATGGATGTTAAAGGGTATTATTCTGAGTAGTTTTGCCCATCTGAAGACTGAATCTTTTTGTTCCTTTCTAGCACAATAGCTCAAGCTGTAAGATTTGAAAAAATGCTTTTCAAGAGGGAGCCGACAGAATTGAATAGGACTCCTGGAAGGTTGCCGAAACTTCAAAAAAAAAAAAAAAATCACTAAAAGATCTGGTTGCCTTCCTGTCATGGTTTTGGTTCTGTTTCAGGTTTTATCTTTGAGTTTTCATTGATTTTATTTTCATTTTGTGTTATGGGTAGTTATTTTTTATTGTATTTGAGTTCTTGCTTACGGTATTTCTTGATTGCCCTCTTTTGTCTGTTTCATTTTCCCGAGCTCCCTTCTAGACTCCTCTGTTCACACCTGCTCCCGATCTGCTGATTAGCCCAGTCTTTGTTTTTCTCTCCCATATATACACCTCCTGCTCAGTCACTGTGGCTGGTTTGTCTTAATTTCTTTGCGCCCTTCTAGTGGGTATTTGTGGTTTTCAGTATTTTTGGAGTTTTGCTTCTGTTGTCCTTTTGGTTAATTAAATCTTGCAAGAAACCACCTCAGCTTCAGTCTCTGCATTTGGGTCCTTCTAACCTCCACTCAACCTGACCCTTCCAATTTAAGTCTGTTTTGTGGTTGTTATGATGACTGAGGAATTACACAGGCGATTATGTAAGTAGAAAAAGTAGATTTATAAACCAGATGCAAACATGTGTTTTAATTTAACATTAGTAACAAGCGTTGGGACTAACGCATTACATTTTTGCAGTCAGTGATGGGAGTAACAGCGCTAAAAGTTTACCGCGTTACTAACCACTTTTTTAGTAACGAGTAATCAAAATGATTACTCTTACTGTAACTATAAAAGCAGTTACAATTGCCGACACCCTCGCGTTACTGCGCGTCTCAGGTGGCACAATTAACCTTTTTTCATGATAGGACTCGTGCAGGTCTTGGATGGAGGATGGGTGGCCGGAGGATAGAAGGCGGCAAAACAGCGCTTTTCAGATGGAAATACTGGTGTTGCGTCGAGCTGCGTTTCACCGCGCTCGATCTGGACACTGGCGTCGCTGCTTAAGCGGCGGCGATTCGCGCCGCGCTGACAGAAACCTTGCCCACACCAGAAGCAAGCAAACACCCTGTACCGCCTGCCGGGAACTAAAGCCCCTGAGGTGGGTTGGTCCGTGGACGGGTCAGTAGGATGGTGGGATTAGATGAATGGGTCGATTCGGTTTGGGATGGGATGGGATGGTGAGGACTGGATGGACGGATGGATGGATGGATGGATGGATGGATGGATGAGGCAAAAGCGACTGGCGCAACACGGGACTGCGAATTAGACATCCGGAATTTATTGTTTTGCGCACTTAGAGGCCAACGCGCACTGCAACTAGTTACTTTTTATTGTGGAGTAACTCAGTTACTTTTTGGGAGAAGTAACTAGTAACTATAATTAATTACTTTTTCTAAGTAACGTGCCCAACACTGTTTGCAATAACTACTGTTACTGCACTGAGATGTGCATGAGTAGTTTATCAGTGTTTGTATGAATCAAACAAGCTCGTAGGAGACTTTAGTGTGTGTGTGTGGACTTTTGCCACAATACTGACTCACTAAAGGAGGAGTTAAACTTTTAGATTGTCAGAACATGTTCTCCTTTCCCCGTGAATCAGACCAGTATCAATTGCTAGTGGTTGTTACCAGTTGGGTCAGTTTATTTGGTTTGATGAGTTAGCTTAATTTTCTTATTTTGAATTTTGATTATTGATTGTATTATGTTCTTTTTTCTTTTTTTTTTTCATTTTAAGGCCCATGTCTTATTTGTTTGATTTTTATTTTGTAAAATAAAACCTACTTTTTTCTTAAGGCTTGACTGGCTTAGACACTCACTGATCCATTTAATTCAGTTTATTTCTTATTTTTATTATTTCTTTAACTCTCAAAACCCTCCAGGTCGCTAAGATGCTTTGATAGCCGGATGAATAATGAGGTACAGAATCTAACCTTAAAAAAAATGCATGAATAACATATTTCTTAAGTACTGAAAGCCACAAAATGAATAGATGGTCTAAAATAAAAAGCAAATGTAAAAATAAATTATGAAACTAACTTCAAGGGTCCTGACGGTGGTTGAAACATCTCGTGGGTTTGTTGTTTTTTCTTTATTGAACTGATCTCATTATTTAAATGAAACTCAAGTATTTCTGATCAATGGATGCGCAGCAGAGAGGAAACCTGGAAGGAGTTGAAGTACATAATGAGGGGTCGATACTTCTCTACATAAAAGAAGCAGAACCAGCTTTGTTTATTTTAAGGTCCTCCAGCGAGTCTGCCTCACCTCCTCCACCTGTGTGCAGCAGCAGGACGGTTTAACATCTGTCCTTCATATTCTGTCTTCCCAGATAGATCACAATGAATTCTGCAGTCAGGTCACAACAATAAGTTGTCCTGTCAAATCCCTCCTTCCTCTTATGGCCATACGTCTATTTACAGATTATTTTATTCCAAAAACTGTCAACAAAAAGGAGGAGTGTACATTTAAATTTTTCCTTTTCACATGCAGCTCATATCCGACCCTGAGGATTCAACAAATCAGAGCAGCCATTTGTTGCAGTGGCTCTCTGGGCCAGAGGACAGCTGTATATATGTGAGTAAAGCATGTGGCTGTGCTGGGATCACATGCTTTGGCAGACTCCGCCATCCCTAATCCTTCTCTTTTGCCAATATTTCAACTGTGTCTGGTTTCAACGGGGGAGGGATTACACTGGATTAGACAACCATGCCCTGGGTGACATGCAGCTCATTCATTTAAAACACCCAGTATGTTTTTGTTTATATGTTTTCAAGCAAGCCCGAAAACTTCCCCATTTGGCCCATATCACACACATATATAGGCCACTCTAACACTTAACTTCACTGGACTTTTGCTTTCTGTCTTATTATTTTTTTTTTTATAACTTTGGTTTCTGACTTATCTGGAATGGGATACTTCCTTGAAGGATGTGGAGTAGTCATAAAGGGCAATTTATTAGCATAAATGGGAATAAAAGGTGACGTAATAAGCAGTCTATATTTTTCATTAACCTAATTGTGTTCCAACAATAAACTTCAATGTATTTTGAAGGGATCTTATATAACAGATCAACATAAAGCACCTTATTTTGAAGGTTAAAGGAAAATGAAAAATTTTTTCCCTTTCATAAATTCTCCCCCTTTATTCTGAAGCTCCAAAGCCACTCAATAGTGAACAGAAAGTGATTACCTGGGGGAAAGAAAACCAGGAACCTTCACAGGAAAAATGAAGGGTGGGGGTTTTTGAGGACCCAAATGTAGAGATCATGAGGCAGAGGTGAGTCATGCAGATTTAATAAGGCAACTGATGTAAAATCCAAAGAACAAAAATCTAAAGAACCCAAAAAAACAGAAAAGATCATGGAAAAACTCACGTGGGGAGCCAGAGATGAGGAAGCAGCAAAACAACAACAAGGAACCATCACTGAGTGACTGCAGAGGTGGTGGTAACAGAAATAATGAGACTAATGAGCTGAATATGGAGCAGCTGGGAGAGAAACTAACTAGAAGGAAGCCAAGGGGAAAGGAAACAAGCACAAGGGGGAACAGAGAGGAACTAAAGGTTGCTTGAATATAAAGGAGAATAAACCAAATATCAACAAAACAGAATAACTGAAAACTAAAAACTCAGAGTCCCAAAAGGGGATAACCATAACAAAGAGACGATGTAAAAAATGTAAATACAGCCAAACCACTAACCTCAGCAGCTCCTGTAAAAGTGTCTCACCAGACACTACCGACAGGAACAGGCCTCTGTTAACCTCCCTTAGCTCAGTTGAAGCGCGGCGTTCCAGTCAGAGATACAAAGCGTTCACTAAACCTGATGGGAAAGTATAATATGTATAAAGTATAAAAACGTAATCCCTTTTTTATCTTTGTGATTGCTACGAGAGATCCCAAATACGAGGAAAAACACAGCATCTCTAAACAGAAGATACAGTTGTTGATTCCCTTCTCACTGTTTCCGCTTCATCTGTAAAGAGTGATGTTTGGACAGGACTGGCATCTGCCGGCCTTAAAGCTTGAGGTGTGGTGCCGGAAGGTTTTAATAACAAATAGGGTTACAGAAGCAAAAGGAAAATCCCAAAAACAGCGTAAATCCAGAAAAGTCCACCCAAAATACTTTGAAGACCAGGGAACACTCACAACAAAGGGGCAAAAGAAATGGCGACAAACCAGCAAAGAGTGACTGAACAGTGGCCTGTTTCAGAAAGGAGGTTAAGTGAAAACTCTGAGTTTCCAATCTCAGGATAAAGTCCAACTCAGAGTTCAAGTTTTAACTTAGAGTTGGTTGAACTTCGCTTATTGAAACAGGCTAGGGAAGACTAGCGGCTCTGTTGTTGTTAACCCTAGGGCGTGTCCTCCAGAGGCCCAGCGGTCTACCTAGACACAGATCGCCGAGGGTCGCTTGAAAATAAGGAGACCCGGAAGAGTTTTGGCTGTGGATTCAACCAGGTCCCTTTCGGGGTTTTACGCCGTATATACTGTTAGCAGCAACGTAGCGTTGACACACAAAGCAGGAAAAGAATGAATACAGAAGTTTCAAAACTTTTTATTTGTACTTTATGGGAAGTGAACAAAGACTACACTCACAAAGATCCAGAATGGAATAAATGTTCCAACCACCGGGAGCAGGAACAAATAAAATCAAATGTAATGATGAGAGGAGAGCCTTAGTCCGGTTAAATAACATGCTGCTGTCATTTTGCACATCTCTGATGTTGCTGCTTTTATTTTCAAATATCCATTACTGTAAAAATGTCCCATAGCTGCATATTGGTTATTTATTCCCCAGTTTTATATTGTTAAAACACTTTACAGTATTTTATTGTTTATATTTTAACTCTTCCCTATTATGTTATTCTTAGACATTTTTCTAAGGTCCTCATTTGTGTGACAATTTTTAATAATCTTTCTGCTGCTGTAAATTTGCCCATTGTGGGACAATAAAGGGATTTTCTATTCTATTCTATAAAAGGGGTAGAAAGATATAAGTAAATCTAAACAATGTATTTATAAAAAATATATCTGCAAAATCTCTAATATTCAACAACAAAAAATACTTCGTTAAGCATATTGTGCAAAACAGCAATAAAAAGATAAAAATCCTGTCAGATTTATAGTCCCCACCCTGCAGATATATTAGAATCTGTCCTTAAATTACAGCCAAACCCATTTACACAGTAACAGATTAAAACCTTTAGATAGACCAAACATTACCGCCACATATCTGACTCAATAACCATCAAAACAACTATTTTTCATTAATCTCAGACGGAACTATTCACTGACTTGTATTATATTAAACTGAACATCCAATTTTCACCACTGTTCGGTGCCAAGTAACCTTTCCTCTGATCACAGCTTGCTTGGTCTCACAATGAATCCTGGGATATCCAAGAATACCGAGGATACATCGGACCCGTCCTTCAAATCGGGCAAAAAGGAGTGGGGAAGCATTTTGGCGCCGCTAACGAGGGACTCTTGAATCCGACCAGACCTCGGCGCCGCGCTATGACGTAATCGGCCTTCGAATCCGGTCTTCTAAGGATGCGTCCTAGGTTTTCGAACAGAGCACAGATGGGAGAGAGAAACAAAAATCAGGCTACATTATTTAATTAGCAGATTGGGAGCAGGAGTGAACAGAGGCAAGAGGGGAGCTAGGGAAAAGGAGACTGACACAAGAGGGCAAACGGGAAATATCCAAGAACTCAAATAAAATCAAACATAACTAGAACACAAAAATGGAAATTAGACCAATGAAAACTCAGAGATTAAACTCAGAGATTAAACAGAACCAAAACCATGACAATCCCCAGCTATAAGGAGAATACCGCTTTTGTGATGCAGCCCCAAAGAACCTGCTAAGACCCATAACTGATCATCTTTGTTATAAGATTCAAACCACACATTTCAACAACCACACCTAATTTGAATAAGTTAGATTTTTGGAATCAATCATGTTATTTTAATTTAAGTTTTAGTCAACAAAGAAACTCAACCTGATTGTCAGATGACTAACATTTAACAAAATCATACAAGTTAACACATGAAGAAATATAAAATGACTGTTATTGTCCTTCAGTATTTCTCTTTACTATCTCCTCTTTGGTGAACCAGATGATAGAAATTGTTTGTGTATCTTACAGGCATTTAAACACATGAAGGGTTACAGACTCCCTGCACTAAAAAAATCTGTCTTAAGAAGATTGAAAACAGAAAACAAAATAAATGCATACCCACCTGCTGCTTAGCTTTGTTTTGTTTTGCTAAACAAGTTCGATCAATAATGTTCAGCAGAGCGTTGCAGAGAAGATATCTGAATTAGAATCAAACGACAATGATGACAGTATTGATCTGCTGCACTTAAAGGTGCCTGTTTTCCTCACAGAATTACTGTTGCTCCATTAAAAAACCTGCCGTTAACAGAGCCTTTATTTATCTTCCTTTTGGTTCTCAAGCAACCTGTAAAAAAATGTGAGTTGAGAACTAATCTTTGTTGCAGCTTCTCTATCTTGAACAGCTGTTATCAAAATGAATATGACACATTTTCACCACGCTGAGTGAACCTGGACACTGATTACCCCTTTTAGAGTGTGACTGAATTGTTGGAACGCAGCAGCAGAAACAGCAGGGTTCTTTTTTACAGACCACTCACAATGATCCATGTCATTTTCTTGTCAGTCACCGAACTGAGCATAAACTCCTTGTATCTTTAAGAGAAATATTTTTTTTTTTTCCACAAAACTAGTGATAAATGAGACAAAGACCCCAATGGGGCTGTTAATCTACAACAGGAAGCGATCCCAGTGATGGCATGGCCAATAAAGCTGACTGGAAGGATGCAGTAGGACCTTCTGGGAGCTTAGTGGAAGCCCCTCGGACACATGTTGCCTCAAATACAAATTAGAGATGGGGGGTGGTGTGGTTCATTGCATTTAGTAGGCAATTTGTTTCAGAAAATGTTGTTTGCTTCAGGCTGAGCAGTTAGTCTTTGAACAAGGATAAGGATAAACATATGCTCTGATGAGCACAGATGTCAGACTGAACACTGTGACTGAAATAAACGGCCAAACTATGAAAGGCAACAGCAGGAGCAGCTGGGCAGCAAACTGTTTTACCGTATGCCTTCAGAAAATATGGAAATTTTTTGCCTCCATTATTGTTACAGAAAAAAGCTTTGGTAAATAAAATTTGAAAAAAAAAAAAAACCCAATAAATAAAAAGGTTTTGAAAGTATCGGATATATATATATGTATATATATATATATATATAGGTAGCAATCTGGTCCTGTAGGAACACCATTTGCTGTGCTATTGAAATACCCCTTTCCCACTGGCCTAAAAATCCCTTTTAAACCTGAAGTGGCCGTATGCTTTTAGTGTCAGCGGGAAAAGTTCACTGACGTTTGTCAACCCGGGTCAAACAAGACAACAAGCAACCCACGTTAAAAATGCTTTGACTCTAATTGGGATGCCATGGGAACACCAGAGCTGGGTTGACCCGCTAATTTAAGTGAAACCATTGAAAGCAACATACGGACAACAACACAACACGCTTCTGATCTAACAAAAGGAAAAAACTCTGTTTACATTCATTAAACATGGAGAAGCTCTGGTGAGAGGGATTCAGACAGATATTAGAGCAAAACAATAAGGAAAACACTGACTATGCCCTGGATTCCATTCCATGTTGCTCTCCATTGTTTACTTCCCTGATTTCTGTCAGACTGGTGACATCATTAACGCTCACCCAGCTGTGAGGGGATTGGGGATGGGGTGTTAATAACCCAGGTTAACACATTACTTTCAGTGGGTAATAGGCTTAATAGTTGCATAACTTTTCTGTGATTGCAGCATTTTGTTTGTGGTTGCAGTATTTTTTTTTTTTGTATTTCTATGATTGCAGCATTTTTTTGACGACATTTTTCTTCTACATTTTATCTTTGTCTTTGCATGTTTTGGACTTGCAGCTTATTTCTTACTGTTTGCAGTATTTTTTTTTTGTTGCATTTTTTTGTTTTGGTTTGGTTATACTGATGCTCCCTGTAAGCTGCTCTACACAACAACTTAAATTCCATCACAGTCTGATTCATTCGACTTTATGGCAGTCTTAGCTCCCCTTAAACACAGCGCTAACTAAGCTAGTGGTTGTTGTTAGCCAACAAAACAGATCTGCCCCTAACCTAATCAGACATAATTCTGGTTCCCTGATGGAAGTTTTAATCTAGAGAGGTGATTCTAGACATGCATTCATAACTAACTAACTGACTTTTCAATCTCCTGGTCCAAAGTGGACTGATATCAGATTCTAAAACACAGACTGTTCACTTTGACGACAGAGCAGTGTTGCCAGGTGCTTTCAGGGATGCTAAACCTTGAACTTTCATGTCTAGCTTCCCCTAGTAGGGGTGTAAATCACACCCATCATGGCGATTCAATTTAGTATCAATTTCCTGACCCAACAATTTGATTATTTTCGATTACTCAACAATACACCACAATATGATTCGATTAATTGGTTAATTTATCTTCTTTTTTACCTCCCCAGTTCTAGACAATGTTTCAACTTTTAAATAAATCAATGAAAACTGTATTTTTAATTTATACATTTTATTTTGTGGCTGATAAGTAACCCAGGGTTAACAGGGACATTTATCCCACTTCTCTGAACATTAAGAAACTCATTCTGGCAGGAGAGCAGCGGCGCCAGGCTGTATATAACGCGTCGCGGTGGAAGGATTTGACCCGCGTAGTAGCGGAAAGAGGTTGAAGGTATTGGCGCAGTACTGCGAGGAGCCTTGCAAAATGCGGTTTCGCTACCCAGAGTAGGGAAATGCGATCCAGAAACCGTAGATAAAAATAGACTCGATACTCTTGCAGACGTGTCGATGCATCGGGTAGTCGGCTGTTGGATCGATGCATCGATACAAAACTATTATTATTTGCATCCCTGTCCTCTAGTGGCTAATAGTTAGACAATGTTGCTTTAACATCAACTGTCACCAAGATCGTGGACTCTTTCAGCTCATGCTGAAAATTCAGCTCGTGCTGCTTAAAATTCGGAGCTTCAGACCCCATCCAAACGAAGCTGATTATTGTTGATTCTGATGCACAAACATTTTGAGTCTTTTTCTTGTTTTTCTTTTTAGTTTATCATTTACCACTGCCCTGTGTATATATTTGCTTTGAACTCAGTTGACATAGTTCAAATCTGTTTGTTTAAACGTGCATTCATAAATGATTTCTAATCAAGTATTGTT
Organism: Cyprinodon brontotheroides; assembly: GCA_018398635.1. Lineage (NCBI taxonomy): Eukaryota > Metazoa > Chordata > Actinopteri > Cyprinodontiformes > Cyprinodontidae > Cyprinodon > Cyprinodon brontotheroides. The sequence continues at coordinate 4,406,781 of JAGKQL010000017.1, forward strand.
TATCCATGAAATAGTCCCATTTAAATGCATGACAGTCCTCCACCGAGAAAGGTGGAGGAAAGAGATTAAAGGGGACAGGAAGTGGCGAGGTCAGCACCAACACTGCTTCCTAGAAAGAGCCAGTATAAATGTTTAATTTATTCTTTAAATTAGTTGTTTATTCTACTTGTCAATGTATCCTTTGTTTGAGTTATTTAGTGATAAAGTCTCAGGAAGGATTTTTTTTTTTGGCTGTGTGCTGGGGGTTTAAAGTTTTTCATAAGGCAGGAAAGAAATGAACAAAGACATGCATTCTGTTATTTTGCATATCTCTGATGTTGCAGCTATTTTCAAATATTAACCCAGTTACTCCCAAAAATGTCCAGCTGTATATTGGTTATTTATTCTCCAGGTATAAAATTTGTATTTTAATCCTCTTCGCTATTATGTTATTCTTACACACTTTTCTAAAGGCAACTTTTGTGTGACCATTTTGTTTCTATAATCTTTTTGCTGTAAACACCACAATTTCCCCATTTTGGGACAATAAAGCGATTTTCTATTCTTTTCTATTTACATAGATCCAAAGGGATTGAACCCCAGACGGCTGCATTGAGGAATTCTAGCCAACATGGTTCTTGCACTGGCCAGCTCCCAGTACTCATTATGTTGTTTTTGGAGGTGCAGTGGAGTGCGGCCAACTCCTTAAGAAGAAAAGCCACTATTTCCACTCCTAGAAGGCACTAAATGAGGTCATCACCTAATTTGCATACTTCATGTCATCCAGCTGCGGGAGGAGATATTGAACCCCTCTGATTGTTTGTTTTTTTCCTTTGGCTGTCAAAGCAGTGCAAAGAGGCACTGGGATATATGGAAGGAAAACTTGTGGTAGGATTTCAAGAGAAATAAGCTTTATATAGAAACAAGTAAAGAAAGCTACATAGAATTCAGCCATTTAGTTCCACATCATAACATTTGGTGGAGGTTATGCACCAGTACTTGTTTGCAAAACCCGCCAAAAAAATAAGCTCACAAAGAAGAATAAAGCAGACACGAGGAGCAGAATGGGAGGAGATAAAAAAGCTCCAGCCAATTATGTAACAAGGGGTGAAAGTTTAGGTTCTCTTTCCCTGCTGCAGGGTACAGGCAGCCTGTCCCGTCGCTTAGGAGAACAGAGTTCAATGATTTTATGTGTTTTTTCGCCAAAGACTTTATTGACACAGAGAAAAGATTTCCTAAGATTTTTTGAAATAAGGAGGAAGGCTCTAGAGACGTCCTGAAAAGTTGCTAATTATAGTGACAGGTAGATGTGTACTCAGAGATGGCAAGGGAAGTACTCACTTTCCGTACTTGGAGTAAAAGTACAGATATGCAGGAGTTAAAAAATACTCTGCAAAAGTGGAAGTACTGATTAAAGCTTCTTTACTCAAGTAAAGAAGTAAGAAGAAAGTACATAAGTTGTAAATTTACTTAAAGTATAAAAGTAAAAGTAAAGATTTCCACTTGCATTTCATGCCGTTGACTACATTTGGAAATGGATGTCTGCCAATAGGACTAGATCTCCGTTGTGTTCATTTTCAGTATATTTCCTGTTTGGAGTCACATGCTACTATATACGCCACGCCACTAGCTTGCGAATGATTTATGCGAAATGGAAAAGCCACCGCCCGAATCTTCAGCCGGGGCGTAGATGGGACGCTAGATTCCCATCCAATACAGATTGAATTTGGTATTGATGACGTGAAAATAATACTTGGTAACTCCATTGAAATGATTCAAAACTAAAGTTTGGGTTGAGCCAATTTTTAAAATGTCTCCTGAGTAGAAAGTACAGATATTTGTGTAAAAGAAATGTAAGGAGTAGAAGCAAAAAGTCGCCATAAAAATAAGTAGTAAAGTAAAGTAAAAGTATCAGAAAAAATCTACTTGAGTACAGTAACGAAGTATTTGTACTTAAGTTACTTCCCATCTGATTGTACTAGGGATGTCCCAATACGGCTTTTTAATTTCTGATATGAAGCTGTTAATGCAGCTCTGAGTGTTGACCAATATAGATATTGACCCAATATGATACCAGTATGAATCGTCCATAGTTTTAGGGTTAATTAATTGGTATTACTCAGGAACAGCATGAGAACAACTGACTAATGAAACTACGGCCTACATAAGCTCTAAACTAAAGCACTAAAGCACCATGCATCCCCCTCTGAGTCAAAAGTATTGAATTATTGTCCAAAAGTGAAACCCAAAATAATGGATTATAAAATAGAAACTATTTTACTTACTTTTAAATTGAGCATTTAATTCGTCTGCATTTTATTCTTTCCATCTGAAAAAAAAAAAAAAACATAAATATGTTGCCTGGAAGTTAATAACGAATCAAACATAAAATCATATTATAAACCTGTATTTATAAACTGGAGCTCTTCTAAGTAACTCCCTTATAATCACATTTAAACTTGATGAATTGGGAACAAAATGCAGATCAAAACATCTGAGCTGCTTTGATGAGCTCCAATAGCTCAGGTGTGGAAAAACAGCAGATCCAAGGCTGTTCTCTCCATCCAGTCTGTTCCCCTGCTTGGTTTTGATGTTTGTCAAAGCTGAAGGTCAACTCAAACATAGACGAAAAACGTAATTTTTAGTTGATGAAAGCTTTTTACTATCATTTACTATCTAAGAAAAACATTTTTTCATGTACACCTTGCAATGCACTTGTGGACCACTAGTAGTGCGAGTACCCCCTGTTGGGAATCACTGGTGCTGTATTAGTAAACTAAGCCACTGCTTAGGGCTCCAAGACAACAAGGAAAATTCATTGTTTGGTTTTTTTGCATGTATTGATGCATAATTTCTGTATAAATATAGTAACAAAACACACAATTTAACAACAAAAATATTTCTTTTTACATTAAAATATCTTAAACCTCTTAAAAATTTACACATGAAAAAAAGATTGGTCTTGTGGCCAGACTGACACACAGACAAGGACGGATCAGTCTCTTTCATATTCCAATATTTATCATATTTATGCTTGTTTTTTGGGGATTTCATGTATTATATTTATTTATCAAAACTATTTTGTTAGTTGTTTTTGAACTACAAGTTATGGTCCCACATTGCTGCAGGTAGAACCAAACATCATGAACCAAACGACATCCTTACTGTAAATAATGGTGATTGCAGGAATAGATATTGTTGGCAGAATTAGAGGGCTGCAAAATAACATTTTAGGGCCCCAAGGAGCCATCAGGTTGGTAGTATTAGAGATTTTAGAATCAGGCTGATGTTGATATTCTTCTTCTGGAGTGTTGTGTTTTGTTTTTTCTTGTCTTGTCTTGTAATTTCTTGCAGGTGTGGAAGTAGATGTCTTAGTTATTCTGTGTTTTTGGTTTTTCTATTTTTTCTATTTTTTCTTTCCTTTGCTCTGTCCACAATACAGAACTAGTGAATTACAGGGTCTGACCAGGAGATGACGCTTCTCTTTAGATCTAAATGTCCACAAATCACAACAGAAATAATATTTCAGTACAAATATTGATGTTTAAAAAGGAAATGTAGGGGACCAGCCAAGGGCCAATTAAGGAAAGTGGGGACATTTTGAATGGCTACTACTGTTAGAGTTCTGGTTCTGTTATGTTTTCTAGTTTATATGGTTTAATTCTTAGTTTATTGTGTTCTTTTGGTTTTTTTTTTCTCAGTTACTGTCTCAGTCTTGGTTCTGTTATGCTTTCTTTTGAGTGTTCAGTTTTGCTTTACTCCTTGTTTTCTTGTTTTAGTGGATTCATTTTTATTTTGTTGCGTTAAATCTTAGTTACTGTTTCAGTCTTGGCCGTGTTATGTTTTTCTTTTGATTATTCAGTTTTACTTTGCTCCATGTTTTATAGTCTTAGTAGTTTAATTCTTATTTTGTTGTGTCTTCTAGTTATTTTCTCTTTTCTAGGTTTTTATTTTTGCCCTCTGCTGCCCTCTGGTGTTCTCCTTTTACCCTAGCTCCTTTTCGGTTTTGCTCTGTGCACACCTGCTCCCAATCTGCTCGTTAGTCCTCTCTTTGTTTCAGTCTCCTTCAAATACTCTCTCTGTTCAGTTCTTCTTTGTTGGTTCCTCATCAAACATACTCCAACTCCTTCTCTCTGAGCCTTCATCCTTATGATAGTGATTCCCCTGATGTCTCCATGTTTTCTGGTACGTTTTGACTAGTTTTCATGTTTTGATTTTTTTGGATTTTTGGACTCCTGGTTTCATTTTAGTTTTGGGCTTGTTTTCTTTTTGGATTCCTGTTGATCCTGAGGCTTGCCCACCAGAGGGCTGAGGATCCCTTCCTGAGGGGTTGTGTCACTGTTGGGATCTGGGGTTTCCTGTCTACCTTTCTCCACCAGATGGCGTACTAGATTGAATTAATAGAAATGTGTTTACATAAACAGGCTTAAATTGGAAAGCTGCAGGCCAGTTCATGACGCCACGGAAACCACGCAGACCAAACCAGATGAAAGTGCTTATTCAGCTCAGCAAAGAACTCATGCTCTTGCTCAACACTGAAGTCCCTGCATTTTTCTTTTTCTGTTGTTTCTTTCTTTGCACAGGTAACAGAAAGTACATTTCTTCTTCTATCGCTTGCATTATCGCAGAGCAGACACCGAATGCGCACTTTCATCTGGTTTTGGTCTGCCGGTTTTCCGTGAGCGCCGCGGAACATCGCTTTTAGGAAATCCTATACACTACTGTTTATGCTCTAAAAACATTCTAAATGACTTCGTTTCGAGTAAATTATGGACGCTACCCACTCAGGACACTTGGAATACATTGGACGAGCAGTATGGAGGAATATTGACACGTTTTTTGTGGACTTTTATGGACCTTTTCTGCCTCGGGCCATAGACCTCTCATTATTTGAATGTCAGCAGACAGCAAGCAAGAAGCCTCCCAGATCTCCAGATGCATTTGAGATAATAAAAAGTACTCCAGAGTGTTGTTCAGCATGGGGTGAGTAGAAATGAAGCCTAATCATGTTTTGGGTGTACTATTCCTTTAAGTACGGCATAAGGACAGGAAAAAACTGAACAGAAGTACAATAATGCTTTTTAAAAGGCAGGTTGTGATAAATACCTTATTCTAGCAGAATGTCTGGCTTATGGACACTTGTATATGTTGAATATTTTTAAATGTTTGCTTTTTTAAATTTTAAATCAAAGTAAAACATAAAAAAAGTTGTTTTTCCAATAAGTTCACCACACAACTCCTGTAAAGTTGCTATACTAACAGGAACCAGCCTCCTGGATCCTCCAGAGCGCCTGTGGAGCAGCCAGGTGAGTCAGTGATGGAGGAGTGAGGGAGGCAGGGAGGTTATCCATTCTCCCTCTGACGCTCAGCAGCAGCAGCTGGATCCGCAATGACCGCCGCAATCTAACGCTGCCCGCTTTGCGCCTGACATGAGCGCGCTCTGCGAGAGTTACTATTCCAGGGAAAAGGTGTTCGTGGAAAGCTTCGCGTGTCCGAAGGCGGGGGGCGACTCCACGGCCGTCTTCTGCTGCGGCTTCAGTGACTTAAAGTACTGCTGCGATGACCCGAACAGCTTCTTCCCATACGAATATGGATACATGTGGTGGCTGAGGTGAGACATGACTTGGATTGGCAGCTGGGTGTAGTTTGCATCCCACAGGTTGCAGAAGCGGATCATATCAGCCTAAGTGGTGTTGGACATCAATTAGGCTGATGAGGATTGATTCAGGAAGATGCTGCTGACATTTAGCCAGCAGAGACTCTGGAATTTCTATCTTTTGTTATTGCAATTCAGATAATGCCAACAAAACCGACTTTCAGGGTGATTATAAAAATGTGAAAACATTTTATAATCATGAAATTAATGCATGAAAGGCTCTATGGATAAATGATTCCACTGTAGATTTCCAGCATCTGTTAGGAACGCACAGGATTGTACTGACACAGGGGATGTAAATAATACAAAACAGAATCACATTAACACTAATATTTCTTAACTTTTGATTAAAAAAAAAAAAGTATTGGACTCTGCTGCAAGGGGTGCACCATCGTATAAAAACAATCTAAAGACATGTTATTTCTTTCAAAACAACATGCTGCTTTTCTGTTCACCTCCCTCCCATCCATGTCCATTCATTGCATGATGCTCTGCATGAAAAAAAATGTCCAAATACAATATTTGAGCTGAACAGTCTCTGAATACTAATGTTAAGCTTTTATGACTTTCTGAAATGAATATAGGCTGTGGATTCAGCATGTGGAATTTTATTCTCTTTCCCATATAGTGCTTCTTCTGCAACATTCATGAGATCCAGCAGAATTACCCACCTCTGGGTTGTATGTGTTGGCCGCTATGCATCATTATGTGGCATTATCTATAATGCGCCGTCAGCAGCACTGTAGCACTATGGTGTGACATGTTGCACATCCTGGAAGCTCACCAGGATGTCAGTCTGTCACTGACTTTTATATGGGTCCACTTTAGACGTAGCCCTGAATGTTTGTTCTTCTTTGTCCGAATCGCTTCAGATACTGTTTTATAAGCAAGCACGTTTCCTCTAAGATTATACAGCAATTGTGAATAAACATATAATTCTGTGTTCATGATTGTTATTAGTTCAATTCTAGTGTTCCCTTACAGGAAAAAAAAACTCCACATGTTCACATGGGGTTTCCATGTGGGTCAAAATTTCCACATATGATCAAGCATTTTGTTCATGGCATCCATGTTCCATTCAACTTTTGATCACCTGCAACTACATATTTTCATTTAGATTTCCCATGTGAATATCATTTAAATGTGCTCTATCTAATACACTTTTTACATTATTCAAAAAGTCAAAGCATGTATCACGTGATCCAATTGTTTTCACAAGTTTATTACGTTTTTTTTTTTTTTTTTTACAAATGTAAATGAGATGCGGTTCAACTGGTAATCTCATGTGAAAACTTGTGTAGCGCATGCAAATCAAATTCAAAAGCACATGTTCATGTAGGATTTGGAACGTTCCATGATACAAAGGACTTATCATTAACAAGTTTCCACTTGTGACTCATGCAAAATTGTGAAGCATGTGGATGTGGAACATTTTATGTTTAAAACACATGTGGTTTTCATATTTCTCACATGAGAAAACATGTAAATGTGATACACATCGTTGTGATATGTGATTCCAATGTTTTTCACATGAGCCTGAAAAGGGAATCATCTGTGCACACATATGATTCACATGAGTCTTAATGTGAATCACGTGTTCTAAATGGGAATGACATGTAAAAGCATGTGTACAACAAGTATACATGTGCTTTGTACGTGATTTACATGTGAGACGTGTCACACATGTAAATCAGATGCGGTTCAAATGGTAATCACATGTGAAAACTTGTGTACTGCATGTACATCACATATAAAAGCATGTGTTGCATGTAGGATTTGGAACATTTTATGTTTAAAACACATGTGTTTTTCATATTCCTCACATGAGAAAACATGTAAATTAAATGTGATACACATCGTTTTGACATGTGATTCCCATGTTTTTCACATGAGCCTGAAAAGGGAATCATCTGTGCTTAATATTGGCACACATATGATTCACATGAGTCTTAATGCAGGGTTGGAAAGTAACGAATTACATTTACTCAATGCTACTGTAATTGAGTACTTTTTATGAGTAATTTGTAATTTAAAACCCCTGTGTCACGGAACTGACACTCAATCAAAAAAAAAAAGAAGACCTTTGACTTTTAACAGCACTTTTATTTACACAATTCAAACATATAAACAATTGATGTAAAAATAAGTGATAGTTAAAAATCACTGTTAAAGTAAAACAAAACAAGTTAAAAATCATTAAATGAGAGCTTGTTCATGCAACAGTGGCATCCTGTTGCGTTTTATTTTGATTTCTGTTTTTTTGGGGGGCATTTAATTTGTGTGCATTTTGAAAACTTTAAATGTAGTTTAAATTTCTTTATTCCTATCATGGTGTTGTCTGTTGGACAGTAGGATTGAAAATAGTTTGCACTTTATGGTTCAGGTTGTGACTGTCCTTGTGCTGTGAGGAAGTATGTTCTTTAGCCCAGCTGATCTTTTGCAAAGTGTGCCTGTCCACTGAAATACGCCTTGAAATCGATTAAAACACCTTGTGGTCAATTAGATTCATGACTCATCCTTTTTTTGCATTAAATAACTCAAAGTAACTAAGTAACTTTTACTCAAATTACATTTTAAATGAAGTAATTTGGACTTTTACTTTTACTGGAAGTAAATTTTGAGATGGGTAATTTTTACTTTTACTCTGAGTAGAATTTAGGCAAAGTAAAGATACTTTTAACTCAGTTACAATTTTTTAGTACTCTGTCCACCTCTGGTCTTAATGTGAATCACATGTGTTCTAAATAGAAATGACATGTAAAAGCATGTGTACCACACATATACATGTGCTTTACACGTGATTTACATGTGTGTCACATGTAAATCACTACATTAAGCAAAGCGCAAAACTTACATTAATAAAAACACAATTACATTAACCCTCCCCGGAAAAGGTAGGTACCAGTGGGAAAACATGAGACATCGCTGATTGATCGATTTTGGGCGCCGCTTTGACCCTGAGAACCGAAGTTAGCGGCCGCCTGGAACAGTCCCGCCTTCTTTTAAGTGTGTCTTCAGTGTACGCAATTAACTGAAATTTGGTGATTAGTCTTGAGCATATCCAGTATCACCTCGACACGCATAAGCGTCCTGATTCAAAATATTTCTGGATAACGGCAGCTATGTTTGGGGCTCCAGTTAATATCCATGTTTTCAAAAGCCGCAGCAGGCGCAGAATGACTTCCGGTTCAAGGGGGTCAAACGGGCGCCGTCAGTCCAATCAGCTTATGTCTCATAAGCCTTCCCACCTGGTACCTACCACCTTCACCGGCCGGTTAATGTGTAATTGTGTTTTCCTTAATGTAGTTGCGCTTTGCTTTTATGTAGTTGCTACTTTTAGATGAGTAGTTGCAGTTTGCACTTTCAGGGCCACCGTACATTTACGTTTAATTGATAACGAAACTTTTCATTGGATCACATCAGGTTTTACGGCACTTATTATGGCAAAGAGCCTGACAGACTGTCTACTGCTAGTACTAATCTGTGTCATGCTCAAAGGAAGACCAAGACAGAAAAAAATATATATATTTTTGTGCAAACTGTGCCCACCACGACTTGACAACAAGTCTGTACGTTAGCCATGTCCACTTCAAATTTTAAGCCACACATTGAGTTAATTTCCTTTTGTGTGAACTGAACTTTGAGCTCGTTCTTTTTAATTATGACCACAACATTGGCCCGTAGATAGGCACTGGCCCCACAGCGACCCTGATGGAATAATCAGGAGGAGATGGATGGATTGTTTGCAGAACCTGTAATGCCCGTTTGTTAATTGGTTAAATTATGGGAAGCAAATGTTATTTTTCTTGTTTTTTAACAGACTCAGGCTTATCTGGACTTACTCATTGTAACTCAACCTGAAGTGAGTCAGCTTTAATCACTTTATACCAGTGCAGCTTTTATTCTGCAAAGATGGGAATGAACCAGAGAACCTTGTCTCCTCAGTGATAAGTGAAGTGCGGCAGCTGTGAGCAGCGATAAAGAAACCTTCCAGTCTTGCTTTCTTTTTCTCCATCTGCTCTTGTCTGCACTGAGGGCTCTACTGGTTCTTCTTCTTTATCTTCCAGCCTCGGCGCTCTTGTGGGTCTTTCTGTCGCAGCCGTGGTCCTCCTCGCTTTCATCATCACTCTGTGCGTCCTCTGCTATCTGTTTGTCACCACCAAACCCAGAGGTCTGGACAGCGGACTTCCTCTTCGAGCGCCAGGTATTGCCTCCAGGTTGGGGTCAGGGTACGGCCCCTCTTCCTAACACATATAATTTGGTCATTTAGGAGTTCTTTCACTGGTATTCATGTTGTAAACAAGAATTGACAGAAATGTTGCTTTATTTTCCTTAACCTTCAATGAGAATTCACCATTAATATCAAAACTTATATCAGGACATATTTCTTGATTGAGGCGTTATTATTTCGGTATTCATGTAAATGAAATAAAAGCATTTAAAAAAGACTGCCAAGAATGGCTAAAATAAATGTCTATACAAACATGACATTTTAATAAAATTGCTCCAAGATAACATTTTAGAAATATTTGCTTAAAAAAAAAACACATTAAACTAAGTAAAACTCAGAATGGTAGTCAGTGACAGATGCTGTAAACGTATATAGAAATATCATTAAATTCATTTCACCATTATTTAAAGATTATGATGCATTATTTAAACGGTTCAATCAAATAAAGCACAATACATCAAATTAACACATCCTATATCTAAATGAATTAAATATTCTCATTGAATACTTTGTTCTGTACAAAGTTGACTTTGCTTACAACAAAATCACACAAAAATCATCAATGGAAATCGAGGTTATTTACCAATGAAGGTCTGCATTTAGAGTCACACAAAAAATAAAGTAAAAGAATATAAAGCCTCATCCAACATTGATTTAATGTCCTTTAAAAAGGTCAAAATGAGGCCTACTGTTGTGTGTGGCCTCCATGTGTCTTCAAAACCTCCCTAAAAACACCTGGGCTTCCTCCTGATAAGATGGTGGATGGTCTCCTGAGGGATCTCCTCCCAGGCCTGCCAAACTACCGACTTCTGGACAGCCTGTGGTGCAACATGCTATGGTGGATGGATTGAGACATGATGTCCCAGATGTGCTCAATCGGATTCAGGTCTGGGGAACGGGCAGGCCAGTCCATTGCTTCAATGATTTCATCTTGCAGGAACTGCCCCATTAGGTGTAGCATTGCCGTGCCTTAGGATGAACGCAGGGCCAACCGCACCAGCATACGGTCTCAAAAGGGGTCTGAGGATCTCGTCTTGGTAAATAATGGCAGTCATGCTACCTCTGGCAAGCACATTGAGGGCTGTGCAAACAAATGTCATTCACACCATTACTGACCGATTCAACGCCGGTCATGCTAAAGAATGTTGCAGGCAGTAGATCATCCTCAAAGGTGTCTCCTGACTCGATCATGTCTGTGACATGTGCTCGGTGTGAACCTGCTTTCATCTGTGAAGAGCACAGGGCGCCAGTGGCGAATTTGTCAATTCTGGTCTTCTCTGGGAAATGCAAAGCGTCCTACACAGTGTTGAGCTGTGAGCACAACCGCCATCTTTGGATGTGGGGCCCTCATTCCATCCTCATGGAGTCGGATTCTAACCTATTTGTGCAGACAACGTGCACAATTGTAGCCTGCTGAGGGTCTTTTTGGACCGTCTCTTCACATAAAGTCAGAGGTAGCTGTCCAATTGCTGGTTTGTTGCCCCCCGCTGACCGGCCGGGCAGGGTCTGTTTGTGTATGTCTCCTGGTAGAAATGATACCGACTGGCATAAAAATCAAATACAAACAGCATAAAAATAAAACAACAAGCCGGTCCCATCTAGGCATAATCGAGAAAATGACAGGCCTTGGCAAGGTGCTCTCATGTCCAATCTGCTCCGTGAAGTTTTTGTTTTAGTCGCTGTAACCGCAGAAAAATCCCGGCCACAAAGATAGGATGTTATAGGATAGGATAAGTCTTGGAACTGAATTCAAACCTGTGTCAAGAGGCACAGATGTAATTAGGAGAGAATACCGCAATTTTTTATATTTTTTCAAAATAAAACATCACTCAGACTCTGATCGTCAATAAATTATATATATATATACTTTTTTCTGTGCGGCCTGGTACCAAATGACCCAGCGTACCGGTACTGGCCCGGTGGTTGGGGACCGCTGCTCCTAAACCACAACCTAATCCTGACACTCAGTAGCACCTTGAGATTATTTACATGTAAAGTGCTTTAGAAATAAAACTTACTATAAGTGTTATTAACTTGTTACTTTTAGCCACAATCAATAGTCATTATTATCACTTGTTTTTACTTGTGTTTATGCAAATGAGAATTTCCATGCATTCATGATGTAAATGATTCTGTCAGACTGCACAGAAAGGATCTAAGTGGTTCCTATTAACACATAAAGAAACACCTGGTAGAGCCGCATATATTTGCCTCTGGGTAGAATTTTATTTTTTGTTTTCATTTTAAAAGGCTTATCACTGAGCGCCTGGTTACTGGGCTCCAGCTCCCTGGACTGTCAGACACAGGATGAAACGGCATCAGAGTGCCACCCCAGCAGGGGCCCACCAACTGTGCCAGTTGGAAGGAAAGGGAGGGACTCTAGACATGTTGATTCCAGCTATATTACCTGAGTGTTTGGTTGAAGACATCTCAGTTACACTTAGGAAATGTGCCCCAGTGTTTTAATCTGAGCAGTACCTAATAGGTAGACGTAGCTGGCTTTAAATCAATGAAGTCCTTAGGCTCAAGTAAAGAACATGTTTCGTAAATAGATTTTTAAAATGCAATACACGGAAAGAACTGGAAATGTCTTTTTTTATGTTTGGGATTAACTTTGCAGTTTACTTAGATTTAGTTATTTCAATTTATTTTTCAAATATATTTTTCTTTTTTTCTAATACCAAAAAAGCTTCTTTTTTTGTTTACACATTTTATATTTATTTTAAAAATCGCATTCTTTTCTAATTATCATTAGCTAATCACATTGTTTTGACTTCAAGCCTAGCACACTGACAAACACAATGATGCTGCAGATGTCCAGCTGACCAATAGAAATGTGTCTTTGCTCCTTAGTCCGGAAAAAAAGCCTATCCCCAAGAAATAACAATTATGGAACAAAATACAGTTCATAGTGCAGTAAATTGTCCAAATAATGCCTTCATATGTTGACGACGCTCTTAAGACATAAAAATATATCAGCAAAGGAAGTTGTGCTAAAGCTGTGTGGTAAATGCTTTGCGTGGAGAGCTCTCCACGCAAAGCATTCTGGGATATATCTGCCTCTTCTGAGGCCTTTCTTTTCTTTTCATACACTTCTTAGACACTTATTCTCTTACAACCCTCTGCCATTTTCAAAGAACCGTGGTGAGAAACCCGAGCTTCAATGACTCTGGAATAGTAACTCACCACAGATATATGCCTGAAAGTGCACATGAGCAGAAAAAGATAGCTGACGGCATGAACATTTACGTCAGCCTTACGCAAACATATCACCAGAATGATTAATAATTAGGAAGACAACTTATTTAGATGATCCACTCGGAAATAAAAGATCATCCTCTATACCTTTAAGTATAGTAACAAAGTACTTGTACTTTGTTTACATCCCACACCTGCATTCGTGGCCTGCTGGAGGTCATTTTAGAGGGCTCTGGCAGTGCTCCTCCTGTTCCTCTTTGCACAAAGGTGGAGGAAGCAGTCCTACTGCTGTTGCCCTCCTACGGTCCCCTGGAGTACTGGTCTGTCTCCTGTTAATGCCTCCAGCCTTTGGAAATTATGCTGACATACACAGCAAACCATGTTGCTGCTGCTTGCATGAATGTGCCACCCTGGATGAGCTGCACTACCTGAGTCCTTTGTGGGTTTTAGAGTCTTGCTACCACGAGTTTTAAAGCACCACCAACATTCAAAACTGACCAAAACATCAGCAGCAAAGCAAAGGTACTGACAAGGGGTCTGATTTGATTTGATGTTACTAGGACTTTTTTTTTTTAACCATGATGGTCGGCTAGAATAATGAATTATGTCACCTTTATAAAAATATAATTAGAATGCAGCATAAATTGACTTTACTTTTACTTGTGTTTATGCAAATGAGGATTTTCATGCATGCATGATGTAAATGCTTCTGTCAGACTGCACAAAAAGGATCTAAGTGGTTCCTATTAACACATAAAGAAACACCTGGGAGAGCCGCATATATTTGCCTCTGGGTAAAATTAAAAAATTTTGTTTTTCCTTTTTGAAGGCTTATCATTGAGCACATGGTGACGGGGCTCCAGTTCCCAGGACTGCCAGACACAGGATAACACGGCATCAGAGTGCCACCCCCGCGGGGGCCCACCACCTGTGCTAGAGCTAGTTTAAAGGAAAGGGAGGGGCTCTAGACAAGTTGATTCCATTTTACCTAAGCATTTGGTTGTTGAAATCTCAGTTACAGTTAAAGGAATAGTACACCCAAAACATGATTAGCCTTCATTTTCTACTCACC
>JAGKQL010000017.1:4425916-4449504 GCA_018398635.1 Cyprinodon brontotheroides
GAGCGCGCATGGGGGCGCTATTAGGAAATCCTATACACTACTGTTTATGCTCTAAAAACATTCTAAATGACTTCGTTTCGAGTAAATTCTGGATGCTACCCACTCAGGACACTTGGATTACATTGGACGAGCAGTATGGAGGAATATTGACACGTTTTTGTGGACTTTTATGGACCTTTCTGTCTCGGGCGCCATGGACCTCCATTATTTGAATGTCAGCAGACAGCAAGAAGCCTCCCAGATCTCCAGATGCATTTGAGATATCAAAAAAGTACTCCAGAGTGTTGTTCAGCATGGAGGTGAGTAGAAAATGAAGGCTAATCATGTTTTGGGTGTACTATTCCTTTAAACACTTTAAAAAACTCTGAAAATGGAATACGAAAGGTGGATTCTTGATTCTCGACGTCGGAGTACACAGAGTGAAGCGAAAAGACTACAACTGTGTAAACAGGCTCCATTTCCGTTTCCGGTGGCAGCGGAATATTGACTATTCCTACAGAACTCAATGGGATTTACAAAATGCTAAATAAAACACTACAGGAACGTTTTTTCTTCACGAAACTTTTTTTGGAACGTCATTGAACAGCGCTGACGACCCGGTGAGTAGCATATTTAAAAAAAAGAACGTTTAAGGTTGTTTTAAGGACATTATCGGACATGCTCTATGCTAGCCATTCTAAAGCAGCCAGGGGGTGATTCTAAATGAGCCAAAAAGCAGAGACAGGAGCAATTGTCAAACTTTTGGTGTCGATCATTCGATTTCATCCTGGACACTACAGAAAATGGGCTTAAAGTGTAAAAAACCGAACTTCTCCTTTAAACTGTTTATTGTTAAATTAGAATGAAATTTAGAAATTAGTTCTTTCAAATTAGTTAGTTTGCTTTGATTAATTTTTAGGACAAAACTAAATGTTTTGAAGTTTTATGTTTTATCTTTCATGTTGAAATCCGGCTCAGGTTTTTTTCATTTCCTTTTTTTTTTTTTCAGATGTGTTGGTGAGTCAACAAGGAGCTGGAACGAGCCACAGCAGCGCCCCCTCTGGTCCCCAAGGCCTCAGGAAACACTTTGTGAGAGGCAAGCTAGACTGTGACAACCAGCAACCAGACCCAGACCGCCTTTTTCAGCGCTGCTTCATGGCCACCGTTACATCCATCAATGTGGAGAACCCTGCATAGGGAAAACATGGTTATTGTTCAACTCTTTATTTTGTATCTGTACCAATGTTTGGTTTCAAGAAACAAAAAATATATAATATGATTAGATCAGTTAGCAGGTGGAGAAACTTTTTAATGGCTCTAGTTAATTGGGAAGTTGAAACTTAGATTTTGACAGGTAACCTTTAGCATCTCTAAGCTTTAAGAAAATCCTTATGAATTGTTCCGAAATATATGTTTTGATATAAAAAAGTTCATTTATCCAATGCAAACAATAAAAATCAGGAATTATACTTCTTAGTCTTTCAAAGCTATGTATGATGGAGAGAAAGCTAAGACTCCTAATAGCAGAGAAGTGAGTTTTTTTTTTTCTGAGTACTAAAAATCACCTAATGCTTAGAAACCAAGGTGTTAATACTAATCCGATCTTCTTATTTATCTCTTTATCTAAAGCAAAAGAACGTGAGCAAGGCAGCTGTTAATTCTGCTCTGTCCTGTAATAAGAAATCAATGTTCACTTTATAAAATATCTAGAAGCTGCCACCCTCCTTTGAGATCCGGATAGATGTAATGTCACAGTCTATTAGCACATTCTGCTCATCGTTTTTCAACCCTCGTCATCAGTGGAGAGCAGAATTTGCTTCTCTGCACCCAGATTGATACGCCATTGATGTGATCTGCATATTTTAAGCTCAGTTTTACAAATGCATGAATAGTAATTTTTTTTTGTAAAGCCTTGCAGTCCAAACAAACAAAAATTTGAAAAACTGGAAAATGTTGAAATTAGTTTTATGCTCATCTAGGGATACATTTCATATTCATTTATACCCATTCAGAATAGCTAAAATCGAGCTTCTGGGATTGAGAACTAATGTTTTGGTCTTTGAACTGCCTAATTTAAATAAAAAATAAAAGCTAAGCTCATAAATAGCATGGTGAGATGCTAGAGTATGAAACAATATATGTTTCAAAGACTAAAAAAATTGGATAGAAATGTATTCAGGTGGCAATCTCCCCTCTGTATACATGTGATAAACGTCAGGTCTTTGCCAGCAAATCTGTAATTTTTTACAGTGTTGGCCTGCAACTCTTGTTACCAGGAGTCAGATTAAACCAACAGTGGCCTAAAGTCAGTCTATCCATTTCCATAACATGAATCAAATGTCGGTATAACTGTGTGTCTCTACAATAGTAGGAAGATTGAGCCTCCATCACCGAATATCATCTGCCTAAATGTCTCACTTCCTGTCCTGGCCCAACAGCAGTCTTAATGACTGCATAGGCATTGGATATTAAATCCTGTTGCTTCAGATTCAGCTTTCTTGCAGTTCTTCAAAGCTGCACCCTTTCCACAGTTTGGGCAGAAACCTTCAAGTTCCAAGTTAATGAATTAATTAATAAACACGAAGGTTCTATATTTGAACTATGAAAACATGCAAGACCTTAAAAGCTTTGCCCCAACGCCACCTTTGGTGGGAACAAGTGAGGAATGTCTCAATCAGCAAACTGATATGACAAGTCAGACTGATATCACTAAAATAAATCTTCATTTAGTCCGCTCCATCCTTTAGTCCGCTCCATCCGTTAGTCCGCTCCATCCTTTAGTCCGCTCCATCCTTTAGTCCGCTCCATCCTTTAGTCGGCTCCATCCTTTAGTCCGCTCCATTATTTTAGTCTGCTCCGTTATTTAGTCTGTTCTGTCACATAGCTTGCTCCATCATTAAATCTGCTCATTATTTAGTCTGCTCTGTCGTCTGCCAAATCCTTTAGTCCGCTCCACCACTTAGTCTGCTCCGTCATTTAGTCTTCATTTAGTCCACTCCATCATTTAGTCCACTCTATCATTCAATCTGTGCATCATTTAGTCCCGGCGATCATTTAGTCTGCTCCGTGAATTAGTCTTCTCCATCACGTAGCCTGCTCCATCATTTAGTCTGCTCCGTTATTTAGTCTGCTCCGTCACATAGCCTGCTCCATCATTAAATCTGCTCATTATTTAGTCCGCTCTGTCGTACTGCTCCATCATTTAATCTGCTCCATTATTTAGTCTGCTCATTATTTAGTCCACTTTTTCATTTAGTCTGCTCCTTCATGTAGCCTGCTCCGTCATTTAGTATTCTCCGTCACATAGTTTGCTCCATCATTTAATCTGCTCATTATTTAGTCTGCTCATTATTTAGTCCACTTTTTCATTTAGTCTGCTCCTTCATGTAGCCTGCTCCATCATTTAGTCCTCATTATTTGGTTCGCATCGTCACTTAGACTACTTCATCATTTAGACCACTCTATCAATTAGTCCGATTCATCACTTGGTCCGTTTCAGCACAGTCTGCTCCTTCGTTTAATCGCTCATCACCTTTTTGCATTTTGCAAAATTGCATTTTGTTTTTCTTTTATCTTCTCCATTTACCTTTTTTCATGACCCTTCTGGTTCCAGAGTACACTGAAAACGAGTTTAATCCAGTTTAACCAATCAAAGTCGCTCCTAAGCAGGTCCCTCATTGGTCCTTTTGGTAAGTGTGGCAGTCTAACCAGTAAGTTTAACTGGTACCAGAAGGGTCACAGAAAAGGTAAATGGAGGATCAGGCTAAAAGCAAAAAGCAAAGAAACAGTACAAAAGAAGTTTTGAAAAAGCAAGTTAAAAAAGAAAATGGAAATGGAATAAGTAATAACCTTTTTAAATGTATGTTTAGGAAATATATCTATAACATTTGCAAATTTAGTTTTTAAAATCTTTATTTAGAAATAGAATTAAAAAAATACATGAATAGACTTTCTCACTTAAAAACATATTAAAACTACTTTATTCCTACTCATCCCACAGCATATATAGCAGCCATTATTTACAGGAAAAGAAAGTATACTAGGGTAGCTCTGCCCAACGCACATCAGACCCACTTTTTTGGGACAAAGCATAAAAAATGAAGCAGCACGCATGTTTTTGCTGCTCTTGCTGCTTTAGGTGTGAGCGTAGCAGTAGCCTAATAAACTAGCCCCACCTGCTAGCGGCCAAAATCATTTTAGCCTGTAGGTGGGTATAGCCTCGATCAATGCCCCAGGCCCCACAAGACTGGCGCGGCCCAATCACAACGCAGAGATGTACTTTGAATTTCTTGATGCCAAGCGGGCGGGGTTTGAGGGCGTGACGACCGAGGTACCTGACGCTGGAGAAAGCACAACAAAGGAAGATGGCAGCAACTATTAAACGGCTCTCATTTGACGCAGCTTTGGAATCAGTTCTGGGAAGGTTAGACTTTGGGACTTTACCGTTGGGCGGTAAGGCAGGAAGAGGAAACCCTGCATTCAATTGCTTTTTAAGGGCTGATATGCCGTTTAGCGATAGGCTGTTTGTTTTACTCCCACTGTTTCTAGCCGGCTTACTACGTCACGTCAGTGGCTCTCATTGGTCAGAAGCGTTGGCGATGATAGGCGATGTTCTCATCTAAAGCAGTCTTCGCAGCATGCTCATTCATGGGGGCTAGACTAAATTACACATTTTGACTCATATTTTAGTCACGGAACATGGTGTAATGACTCTGCTGGGTGCTTACAGAAGTGCATTTGCATGCAACTAGATTCTGCTACTGCCTTTAAAACTGCAAATAAATGACTATTTACCCTTAGGTCTCCATGTTTATTTATTACCAAAAGTCATGTCCCATAGAATGATAAAAAAAAATTGTGAAAGAGTATCACAGAAACCCAATTTAATCAGGGACCTTTAAAGCTAAGCACACTGAGGATACCTGGAGCTGTACCCGCTGGCTGTTTTCAGACCAGTTAACTACATGACTATGAATGGGGTGTTCTTTAAAGAAAGCCCTGCAGCAACTCTCTGAGGTTGGTGAGACAAAATACAAGGTTATTATAGCTGCCAAATATTAATCAGTTTGGTGTTGTGTAGTTTAAACTTTCTCTTGTTGCTGTTCTTTAAAGGCACACTATGCAACTCAGTGTTCCATTAATTAATGTGTGTTCCATGCGTTTTGGATGATTAAATGGGTAATTTCAGGTTGAACGAGGTTTCTACGGCGCCCTGGTGGTCTGTGAGGGAAATACAGCACTTACACAGTACAGGGAGCACCGACCACGCACCTGGCGACTCAGAGAAGTCTTGCGAGGAATTAGGTCTTGCTACGGCTGCTACACCCCCCAGTTAAAAGCATGCTCGTTGCTAGCACAGTGGCAATCTTTGCGCAGTGCTGCTTTCACACCGGACGCAGCAAAGCAGCAAAATCGCGTCTGCTGCTTCATTTATGCTGCTTGTACCAGTTAGTTCTGGCCAGCAGCGGCTGAAGCAGCTTTGCTGCTCTGGTGCAAAAGTGTGTCAAAAAGCTGGCGTTGGTAGGAGCTTCACTATCCTTTCTCTGCCTTGCAGCTATATTTGCCTTGCTGTGATCAGTGGGAATAAAATAGTTTTAAATCTGTTTTAAGTGAGAAAATCCACCTGAAAACGTAATCAGTGCAGTCAGTTCATTCTTACAATATTTTTTTCTGTCGGGGCCGCTCAGACCCCCAGCATACCAGCCGGTGCGCCGACAGTAGGGATCACTTCATCAGCAGCCTTTCTGGCGCGGGTCGCCTCCTCATGCGGTTCACGGCAGCAGCTGGTAGGTGTTTTTCATCTAAATAATCCAAACTGCAGGCAGCAGGATAATAAAAGCCAACATATTCTGCGGCAGATTTCTGGATTTTAAGTTAATTTATGCAGGCGTCAATAAACTGTTTAAGAGGAGTGATCATGGCGCTCTGATCATCGGCGCTGTGCTGTTCTCTCCCCTGCCAGCTCCCAGATCAGCTTCTCTGATTGGTTGGCGCTTGGCGCGTCGAGCAGCAAAAATTAAATTTTTCCATCTTCGGCAGCAGCTGGCGTTTAACGGCGTCGCTGCCAGCGTCAGGAATGCTTACTCATTCGATTGCGTTAAGCCTGTCTGCTAAGCTCAAAACAACAGCGCCTGGCTTGATCGGAGAAACCATGGGAGAACAGCTGTGCATATTTACGACAGTGCACTTTTTTACTTTACGCTTCTCTGGGGAAATTTCCTGCTTGAAAAATCAACTTACCCGGTTGCATAGTGTACTTTTTAAATAGCAAAAAAAAATTATTGTTGTCTTTGTAGTTACATTTATGTTTGCTTCATTGTTTTTAGGCTGTTGAATGAATTATTATAAAATGTTTTCCAATAGAAGAGTATGGTTGAGTGAAATTGCTCAGTTCACTCTAAAGGGCTGGTTATTCTCCCGCAGCAGTGTGTCGCAGTGAACTTGTTGCAGATATTTATATATTGCCCAATCTTGAAGCGCGGTCTGCGCTATGTTATTCCACGCCATGACACAAGAGGGACCAGCTGTGGGTCTAGATACGGCCGAGGCGGAGAGGAAGTGGAAAAACTCAAGGGGCAAGATTGTGCGACAACAGAGTGGCGAAAAAGAGCGGGTATCCAGGTGGGAAAAGGGTCCCAGCGTTCTTGTGCACCTCGCTCTTCTAGCTGGTCCATCTTCACCAGTCGTTTTCCACAATGGCGGTCATACAAACAAAACAAGCCAGTAAGGTACCAAACAGGTAATATCAGTGTAGAGCGGATGTAGATTTGACCAATCAGAGGCCTCCTGTCTGCAGTCACCTGCAATTTTGGAGGTGCACCAGATTGTCTGTGGTGGGGGCACATTTTCATTCACTATGACACACACACAGATGGCCTTGTTTCTGAGTACAAATCAGCCTTAAATCTGCTCGTAGTGGGAAAAGCTGAACATCTCTGCTGAAAACTTGGCCTTGGTTCTCTGTCCTTGGCTTTTGATCAAAGAATCTCTGGAGTCTGCTCCAGATCTCAGAAACTCTTCAGAAATTTTAAAGAAGCAGAAAGTATGTCTTATCAAATGTGGGTAAATTTGGTGGTAAAACTGTTTTTAGCTGCTTATTGTATGAAAGGAAATAGCTTTCTGTGGCGTCATGTAGTTAAAAAATCCAGCATAGGCAACATGTTTAAACATGACCTGATAGCGAGGGGATTTGGTGTTGGCATTAATAATGAAATAAACGAAAACTCAAGGATGGACTTTTCTTTAGTGAGCTTTTTATTATTTTATTTTTTTACTTTTCTAATCTGACTGCCAGACACTCTGTTGTTGCAGTAACAGTCTTCTGAAGAGGATGCTCACTGTTTTCCATTATTTTCTTCATTTTATAAAGAACTAATCTTTGTGAAATCATCTCCAGCGGTTCTAGAGGAGTTCTTACAACAGAGCAGGCCTTCTTTATTACCTTGTTGAGGTTTTTAGGTCAATTCATCTGATGCTGTACCCCAGCAAATGATGGAAGAAGAGAATGGACTCTCCACAACACACTGATAAAAAATATTTAGCATCATGTTTCAAACACTGAAGGACCTAAGCTTCGTTAGGAAGTACAATCTGCTCTGTCCCTTCTTGTAGACCATGGGCGTAGGTTTGCATAGGGACTATAGGGACATGTCCCCTGCACCAAAGGTATTTTGGGCGGACCCATTCCCTACCAATAAGTGGATGTGAACAACATGTTTATAATTTACTAAACAGCGCAGCCGCTTTTTTTCCTCTCACAGCTTCTCTGCCTGAGAAGCTGCAGCTGCCTGCTCTTTCCCTTCCCTTTATACATTGCAGCGCATCAACTGTGTGCTGCGCGGTTTAACTCTCTGATTAATAACTTCTCTCTTTCTGGTGATTTTGCATGGGTTTTCTAGTCTGTATATTTTTTGCGCATTGGGTAAGAGGGATTTGGACAGATGAAACACACTTACTACACCTAGTTCCCTTGCCTGATGCTATCCGTTGTTTACTTTTCCAGGTTTCTGTCGCACATTATCAATGCTCACCCAGTAGTGGGAAAGAAGTATTCAACTATTCACCCTAGTTATATAAACGGAGATCGATGGATTTCACTCAGTCGGCATTTTATTAATCATATCATATCTTTGTAAAAGAGTGAACAGTTCATCATACAGCCCTTATGGCAGCATTCAGCCCTGTTCTGCCTGAGCAGCGTTCGTTCCCCCTTACTTACAGCAATGGAAAAGTAGTCAGAGTCCAAAACAAATTACAGACACTTTGGTTAAACAGTAACATGTTATGAATAAACCTTGAGAGAAAGAATCTGGTTTGTTATGGGAAGAAGCTATGTCTGGTCTACAAAACACCATCACTGCAGAGAATGATGTGGCCTTGAAGGGGAAACAGACTGAGTGAAAGGAAGCTTTTTAAAGTGAGTAAATAGGATAAATTAATACTACATGAAATAAGAGAAATCAAAATTTTCTGACCACAAAAGCATTTTTTTGCCAATGTGAAGTGAGCCAAATGCCGATTGTTAAGCGTCTTGTCCCTTGTTTACGAAAGATCCACGTTAACCTGCTTATTTCCAGTACAGGAAGAAGTGGCTAGAGTGCTGATTAATAGGTATTTAGCTGTGCTTTTATTCTGTATGTTATACCTACTGGGTGCCTCTAAACACCAAAACTGCAACAGCTTTGAATTAAAGCCATTATTGAATACATAATTCATAAGAACTAACTCATAACCACCTTTCACACAATCATGGAACACAGAAGGGGAGCCACTGAGCTACAGATCCTTTCAAAGGCAGACCCAAAGTCATCAGTGTTACCTGCTACACAATGCACTAATCATTGAAATGATGGCAGTGAACTGAACATTTTTTTCATTGCTGATCTGAGAGCTAAATTAGGACTTAAATATTTGCCTTTCTGGAAGAAAAAAAAACAAGAATTTTATACAGTTACTTTTTCCTCTTTTCTTTGTCAAGAAAAAAACATGTATGCTGTTCTCTGTCATGTTTATTGTATGTTTGTGTGCCCCTGAGTTTCCCTTCCGCTAAAGGTTCCTAGAGGTTTGTTGCCCTGTTTTCTTTATATCAATAAAAAAAAAAAAACTGAATTTGTGGTAAATGCCGTAAAAAACAATTTTTTTTTTCGTTTTTCTTGCTTGTTATGTTATATTATAAAGCTTTGAGTGTCAACCAGTTTAGTCAGGGGGTCAAATATAAACTGTTCTGGAAATGTGGCTGGGTCCGCACCCCAGAGCCTTGGTCTAAGAAAGATGCCTGAAGAAGTTTAAAAAATAAAATCAGCGAATAGTGAAAAATAAACGTTCATGTTGTATTAAAATAATACTTCGACACTGAATAGATAAAAACAAAAACTGGTTTGCTGAAAAGATTTTGCTGCTCCCAGAGGAAGTTTAAATGTCGCACCTCTGAACAGATGGGCTCTACTATCAAACCTTCCTCTTTCGGAAGCTATAGTTTTTTTTTATCTTGCTAAGCAGCTTTGACCTTTTTCGTCCCACTGTGTTGTATAGTCAGAATGTAAAAGACCATGTGGCACATGAGTATATCTGTTCCCCACTCTGATTCCTGGTGGTTGTGGAGAAGGATGTGGGTGAACCTCAGCCGTCTGGAACGCCACACAAGCGGGTTTTGGGATCTTTAATGAATGTGTTTATCTTTCAATGCATGGAGTAAATTATGTTCCGTTACAACACATTTATTATGGAAATGTGAAAAACATATATTCTAGAAAATAAACTTTGGAAAACATTTGTTGGTAAAACAAAAAAAAAACAATTACATTTTTATTTTAAATTTAGTTTTTCTTTTTCTTTAATGCTACGTTGACAAAAATGTTGTAGGAGCAGCAAAATCGCTGCCTGCTGCTTCATTTTGCTGCTTGTACCAGTTAAGTTCTGACTTACTGATAGCAGCTTTGCTGCTCTGGCTGCGATTGCAAAAGTGGGTCTGACGCTACAATGAAGCTACTCTATCCTTTCTTTGCGCTTGCAGCTATATTTGCTGTGATCAGTGGGAATAAAGTAGTTTTAATATGTTTTTAAGTGAGAAAATACACCTTAAAACGTATCATCCAGTGCAGTCAGTTCATCCAGATTACCGGTCCTGCCTTCCAATGTTATTTCTTTTTCGTCGGAGCCGCTCAGACCCCCACATACCAGCAGTGCGCCAGTCAGTAGGAATCCCTTCATCAGCAGCCTTCCTCTCTGGTCCGGTCGCCTCCTCGCGGTCCTCACAGCGCGCGGGTAGGTGGTAGGTGTTTTCATCTATCTAATAATCTAAACTGCAGGCAGCAGGATAATAAAAAGTCCAAATAACATATTCTGCCAGCAGATTTCTGCGTTTTAAGTTAATTTATGCGCCAATAAACTGTTTCAGGGGAGTGATCACAGCGCCTGTGTCATCAGCGATGTCTCTGTCTTACAGCCGGCTCCCAGATCAGCTACTCTGATTGGTTGTCGCGGCGTGTCAAGCAGCAAAAGTTACATTTTTTCATCTCGAGCAGCAGCGAGTTTGCGGCGCGTCAGGTGCTTAAACGTTCCCGAGGCGCTGCGCCTGCTGCTCAAAGGCGCTGCGGGACGCTTTTGCTGCGCCTTTGACGCACGTCTACCATTGACTTTGAATGTCAACTCGCTGCTTCTGCTGCGTCCGGTGTGAACGCAGCATAAGATCTCTTTCTTTTTTTTAACAGATGTTATTTTCTGCAAATTTCTGTTTTGCCTTTCAAATTCACTTCTTGGGGCGGGCCTTCCTCTAGAGTTAGGAGCGAAGGCACATTTCTATTGGTCCGTATAGTTAGCAACAACATTTTTAATTGGTCCAGAGCTCAAGAGTGATTATTATGTGATTATTGGGTTTGAAGTAAAGATAATGTTATGTAAAAAAGTAATTTGAAAAGAATGCAATTCATAAAACTTAATTTTAAAAGGGTGAACTTGGACAATAAACTTGAGAAAATAGGGTTTGTACAAAGAATGTGAAAATAAAATAAAGTTTAATAAAAAATTAAAAACATATTGAGAAAACGGCAAAGTTACTCTCAAAACCTTTTTTTTTTTTTAAAAGATGTTTTTCTGGTTTGCCTTTTTTTCTTTCATTTTCCATGGTTCTGTGCTTGCAGCAATAATGGAACTAAATTGACTCCATATGTATTGGGTTTGAATTGAAAAGAATGTGATCTCTAAAATAAAAAAAGAAAGAGTGCGATAAAAGAAAATGTCTGAAAAAGAACAATTTTGTACAATAAATGTTAACATCTGAAATCTGTAAAAATATATATGTTTGCAAAAAATAACATTTGAAAAAAAAATAATATATGAAAAAAGACTTTGATTTTAAAAAGAATCTAAAATATAAGAAAAGTTTCTATCAAACCCTTTTCTTATCAAACCCTTTTCTTAATTTTTTGATTGTATAAATTTTTTTCTATAAGATTAGAATTTACACAAATAATGGAGCAAAATTCAATCCATATCACTGAAGCCCATGATGTTATTTATACAGGAGTTCATGTTTGATGTTTTATTGTTTTATTCTTCGCTATCGTGCCTTTTGCTGTTATGTTTCTATTTTCCAATGTTATAAACAATCTGAGAACATTTCTGTGCGTCATTTCATGAAATCTTACGGTTCATGATCATTTTTACCTACTGAACAGCTCATTTGCTGCATTGGAAAGAAGTAACAGCATATTTTTTTTTCGCAAACTAAAAGGAAGTTGAAAATGAGAGACATTTACACACTTACTGCTATGTTATTCAAAGGTTTTATGAGTGTGATTTTTGCAGATTAAACAGTTTCTGGGTCTTTCTATCAGCTCCCTGTGTCTCTGCTGAGTTAGAACAGCATCTGTGGATGATGCAATTAGAGACAAACATGAAGCAAAGCAAGTCATATTATCTTTTGTCTCAGAGCCTTCATAGCAGTAGTGCATGGAAGAAACACTGCTATAAAACATATGTGAGAGAAAGCTGTTTAAATGGCACATATGAATCAAAAACTTCATCTTATCAGCAGTACCTGCCTTCATCTAGTATTGGTGCTGATTATAAATATGTCAAAAATAATTGTCACACAGGTAATTATTTAACAAATTATTTAACTTTAGTTTAAACAAGCTCAGTTTCAGTCCATTTTAAAGGGCCTCTATCAAGCATAATCAACATTTTGTGTTTTTAATCTTGTTGTAATGCTATTCATCTAAATCAGGAACAAAACAGTTATCAAAAAAGTTCACACAGTAATCCACTGGACTTTGTTTCCAAGTTTGAAGACATTTCGATTCCCATTCAGGAAGCTTTTTGTCTGAATTAGCGTTGAGTTCAAGGCTTTATAAAGTCAACCGAAAAACTTGTTTTGGCTCAAAAAACATGCAAATTGAACCAGAAGAACGGATCCGCCCCTTAGGAAAGGGGAGCTGTTTGGGTTCTTTGTTAGCCTGTAATACCTGATACTGGTCTATGTATTTGAAAGGGGGGTGTTAGGGGCAATTGTTGGCCTAGCTGACCAGGTGAGATGTTTTGGTCCATTGGATGGGGATGAGAGTTGAGATAATGGCAGGAAGGAATCAGCTCTTTCTCTGCGTTGTAGGTTTTATAAAGCTGAGTCCATCACCTCTATCCCAAGGTACACTATGCAACGGTGTTGATTTTCCAGTGAGGCTCCCTCGAGAGAAAGTAAAAGTGCACTGTCATTAAAATATGCTCAGCTGTTCTCCCTGGTTTTCTCCGTCAAACCCGAAGCATACGATTTGTTTGAGCTTAGCAGCCGAATGACTAATGCGCGTTCACACTGGACATAGCTGAGTGCCCCGACAGAAGCAGCGAGGTTACATACAAAAGGTCTGAGTGGCTCTTGAACGGCGGCGTAACCTGAAGCAGCTGCAGCTGGCAGCGTCGAGGTGCGTTTAACGCCCAGGGAGAGAGGAGCTTGCCTGGCGCTGATGATCACTGCTTTCTTGAAACAGTTTATTGGCGCCTAAATTAACTTAAAATGCAGAAATCTGCTGGCAGAAATACAGTTTGGATTATTTAGATGAAAAACACCTACCAGCTGCTGCACATTGAACCGCTGTTGATGAAGGGATCCATACTGTCGGCACATCCCTGGTATGTGGGGGGTCTGAAGCTGACTCCGACAGAAAAATATTGAAGCGGGATAATAATCTGAATGAACTGGCTGCACTGATTACGTTTTTCAGATTGTATTTTTCTCACTTAAAAAACATATTACAAAACTACTTTACATTCCCACTGATCACAGCAAATATGGCTGCAAGGCAGAGGATAGTGGCTAGTGTAGACTATGCGCCTTTCGGGTTTGCACTGCAGCTGTGTTTAAGAGCAAAAAAGCAGTCTGCAGCCAGCGTCTTTGAAATAACTGGAGTGAACAGCAGCAAGGAAGCAGCAGCAGATACGATTCTCTCTTAAACAGAACATGTTCTGCAAAAAGATTCTCATTGTGCTAGCCAGGAGAAGAATGTACTTTTTAACTGGGGGGTGTAGCAGTTCTCGCGTGTAAAGTAAGACTTGAAACTCTCCACCGCGAGACTTCTGAGCCCAATGGGTCCGCGGGTGATTGCTCCTGGCAGTTGCAGTGCACATTATTTCCCCACAGACCACCAGAGGCGGCCGAGAATACCTTTGTTCAGCCTGAAATGACTCATTTAGTCATCCATAGCACGTTATGGAACACATTAATTCACTGAAAAATGTTGCATAGTGTCCCTTTAAGGTTGGTTTTTCTCTCTTGACATAAATGCCTTCCTTCACACCCCTCTCAAACCACCTGTCTTCATTGTCCAAAATATGAACATTCTTGTCCTCAAAAGAATGTCCTTTGTCCGTTTGGTGTAGATGTACATCCAGGTCTTGTCTGGAGGTGGAACTCTTCTATGTTGGGCCATACATCTGTAGAGAGGTTGTTTGGTTTCTCCTACACAAAGACCAGAGCATTTATCACTGCAGACACCACTCCAGGTACAAAACAGAATTTTATTTGATTCCTGCATCTGATTAATCATCATGAGATCTGCTGTCTGAGCACTAACCCCTCCCTGACCTGTGAAAATGAACGGAGATTATCTTCTCACTCCTGGAAGCAGCTTCCTTTACCGCGCTGTGCCTGCTCTGCACAGGTGAGTAGTTATATTTAATCGTTTACATTTACTTGAGCAACTTGTTAATATGTACATTAGGAAAACGTTTTATCACAAGGACCAACCCCTGCTCTACTCAGTAGCTCAGCATTGTGCTGTGTAATACGGCAGCACAGAGGTAAAATCATGCAATAAACAAAGCGATCTGCCAAAAACATGTCTGCTGCAAACACTTAAACACACAATCACAAAAAATGCAACAGAAAAAACCTGCAAAGAAAAACCATTGCCCACCCCTTTTAATAAATTGCCGGTGATTCTTCTGAGAAGTTGCAAACTAACCACTTGGTTTTCTGTCCACCACAACAAAGGAAATTGTGGAGGGAGCAGGTCAGCACTGTTGGATTATTTATCCCTCTCAAGACCTCACATGGTCTGCCTGCATCACTTCTCTTGTGAAGAAAAAAGTAAAAACACAACTGCTAATGCATTTTTCATGTCACTGAGGACGTTAATGTGTCCTTGAGGCTGCTGCTGGCATCATATAGATGTTTTTAGTTTATAAGATCATCATTCATAGTATTTTATAACCTGCACCTCATTGACAGAAATGCTTCTCTTAAGGGAGCACAGAAGGTGCGACACTTCCTGCACTGTCTGACCTTCATAACATCATCATGTCTATCTGACTGTGTTTTATCACAAAGTCACTTTATCCTCCAGATTTATATTATCTTGCTCTTCCAAAAAGAGTCATATAGCACGGCTTTTATCCAGAATATGATCTATTTGGAGGACAGAACTCCCACATTTTACAAAGCCTTTATAATATACCTGCAATCAGACATGGAATTTATGTAGCACCTTATCCTTACTTTTTGTTTTGTCTCAAAGTATCTTATTTAGATTATCTTTTACATGTTTTTATAGAGCTACAGTATAAGGTAACAACACAGGCATTGATTTGAAAAAAATTGCCAAATGGTAAAAATGTTAAATGGGTTGTACTTATCTATGTTCTTGTATCAAATATGCAAATAACATGTTTTTAATCATAAAAATGTATTTTATTATAACAAGACTGGGTCCAGTTGAACCCCAATGCTTATCTTGGCTTTCTACAGAATCATCACCAGAGGAGAAATTTAATTGCATTACATTTACTACATTGTACAAAATGATGCTGAACGTTCTCCTTCTGTCTAACATTAAATCTTACTAAATGTTCACATTTTAGGTCATTTAGGTTGCCTAAATGATTTTTACACTGGAAAAACAACCTAGAAATAAGTAAAAAAGGTTCTTAAATTAAGTGTATTTACTCTTAATTTGAGTAGGTAAATAAGATAGTTTGCCAATGGAATGAGTATTTTTACTCTTGAAGTAAGATAATAAGATAAATGCAACCTGAAACAAGCATTTAAAAACTGTGTTTCTCTATTTTTAAGTGTAAATTGTCTTGTTCCATTGGCAAATGTCTCTTTTTACCTCCTCAATCCAAGAACAAATGCACTTGTTTTAAGAAAATTTGACTTATATCTAGATTTTGAGATTTTTCCATTTGTATTCCCTGCATCCCAAATAGAGAGTTTTGATAGTAACAGTTTGCCAGAATTTTGCCTCATTCCTCCTGACAAAGTAAAGTAATTTAAGTCAGGTCACTAGCCCTCCTTATAAACTCCCAATGATCTCAAGATTAAGGCTTAATGATGGCCAGTCTATTTTTCTTAAAGTATACAGCCACTAATTTAACTCCTCCAGGCCAGTAGATGCCAGAGTCGTCTTGTTCTTTTCCTTTGCCAGCTCGTTGATTCACCCCGCCAATCTGTAAAAGTTCTATGAGGCACCCTTAACCTTTAAAAGCACCAAATGTAGACTTTGCATATAAACCGGACACCCCTGACACTCAAAAGACACAATAAATAACTCACAATAGGACCCAACAACCCTGCAGCAACATGGCTGTACCGTGCTGGGGACCGACTGACATTTTGGATGTATTAGCAAACAAAAAGCCTCAACCCCATGACATCTGAGCCCCTTTGCTTCCTTAAGTTCAAATAGAAAAGAGTTCGTCCGTTGGGAGCTGGAGGAGTTCCACCTTTCTCCAGCAGAGTCCGTGGATCCTGAGTGAGCCTTCAGATCATCAGGGTACAGACCTTATGGCGCGAGAGCAGTCGTGTCTGATGGTAGATTATCCTTTTTTATCTCTTGGACTCTGCTGATCAACTCCTCTCCAGGTCCCAGCTTGGTGACCCTCTCGAGCTATCTACAAGAACCCCTCTCAAGGTATTTTTTATTTTTGTATTTTATATACTCTAATAATCCCCAGAGGGAAAATAACTGAGCTTGATACAGAGGGAAATTACTTCTCTGCATTTAACCCATCTCCCAGGGGAGCAGTGGGCTGCCATTGTGAGATGCCCAGGGGAGGCAGTGTGGGTTAAGGGTCTTGCTCAGGGACCCAGGTGGCAGTCTGTGGTAGCAGGGGATCAAACTCACAACCTCAGAATTTACAAAGCCCAATGCCCTAACCGCTACGGCCGCCACTCCCCACAATCAGTTACCATCAAGAAAGCAAGCTCCAAAGTGCAACGCTAACTGAACTGTCTCTCACGCAGACTCCGTTGAACCAGTTTCGGCCGAACCAGAACCAGTCAAATCAGTGTGCAGGTTTCATTAATAAACTGTTAACTTTTACTCCTGTGTCCGTCTAGTGGTGTTCTGCATATTTGGGTCACTCTCTCGTGTACCCATCATGACAGCGTCTAGAGCAGTCGTGTCTGATGGTAGATTATCCTTTTTTATCTCTATGTGGCTGGGCTAAATCGTGCTAAAAATGGTCCAAGTAATAAAAATCGAGATAATTTTACAGTATGCTGGGCGCCTCCAGCAATCATTGAGTCCAATGAGAGCACAGCTGTGACATCAGTGTAGTCAAACGTCCTCAGGTAGGTGTTTAGAACCACTACTTCACGTATTGTTAAGTACTCTGAAAGGACTGTTAAAACGTCATGACAATGGTCTCTTGTACTGCTGCCAATTGTAAAGTAAATACATAAGTACAGTCTACATTTGCCGATTTCAAAGGTTAAGGGTGCCTCAAAGTCATGAAGTTTTGAAACAAATGGTAGATGACTAACAGCTGGTCAGATGTCCACCACCTGTTTTAACTGACTTCCATTGTTTAAAACATAAAAAGAAGCCCCTCACATAACTGGGATACTATAGCAGTAGTCTACATTTTCCCAAGAGGTAATTGTTTTGTTTGATGCTGTGTTGTCCAGTTGAACAACGGCTGTCTCTGTGTGTGAAGCCACGTTATTTTAGTCCCCTGACTGTACAGTTGAGCTATTGTTCTCAGGTTTTTAAGCCTCCCTCCTTTTTCCTCTAAATGTACTGATGGTTATTACAACCAACTGTTCAATTATAGTTTCATCATAAAATAAGACATGGCTCCACAGTTGGATTGTTTGACTGACTGTCACTTGGCTTTTTGTGTTAGTTGGGAAGTGATAGTCCCTTTCTCTTTGAGGTGGTCTTTCACACACATTGTATTTTTCGGCGGATAATGACACTCTAGCCAACTTCAGCTGACATCTTCTCGGGTGTTTTTGCTACAGTTCTGGCGTTGACATGAACGTTTCACTCCAGAACATGATCATCTCTGGGTTTGATGGCTTGACAGTCCTGTTCTCATTATTCTGACATATAGTTATAAAAACAAGTGAAGCGGACAAAGACATGATGTAATCCGATGTGCTTTCACAGGTTACTAAAAAAAGTAAAAACATTAAGAAATAAAAACCGTTATTAAATGTATTGGAAAAGGTTTTATAAAAGTAGCAATGAGCAAAATGACCAATTTAGAAAACTGCTGTTAAATAAATGATATAATCAAAATTTCATGATCTTGGCACCTTTAGGCTGGGTTGTTTATTTCATCTGCTTTGTTCCACCCTGCACTCATTGTCTCTTATCATATCCATCCGGGTCCCAGACTTTGTTGGCAGATTATTATAACTTCTAGCAAGACTAATTCTAGTGTTCCATGTGTTCAGTTCTGCCTGTTCCTGACCTGTTTCTGCACATGGACTTCTGAGTGTTGGTCGCCCCTGTTTTGTTGGAGAGGTGGAGTATATGTAAAACAGAAAAATGAATGGAGCAATAACCTGATTGGGAGCAGGTGTTGATAGAAGCAACTAGAAGGGAGCTAGGAGAAAGGATGCTGGCACAAGGGGGGAACAGGTAGTAACTCAGAAAACAGTAGTGCTTAAATATAAACAGAAAAAAATTTGGATGACAGTAAATGGGAAAAAAAACAATGATCTAGAAAACACAGAATTACATAAATCAAAGTAACTTAAAGGAATAGTACACCCAAAACATTCATTTTCTACTCACCCCCATGCTGAACAACACTCTGGAGTACTTTTTGATATCTCAAATGCATCTGGAGATCTGGGAGGCTTCTTGCTGTCTGCTGACATTCAAATAATGGAGGTCTATGGCTTCCTCGAGGCAGAAAGGTCCATAAAAGTCCACAAAAACGTGTCAATATTCCTCCATACTGCTCGCCCAATGTATTCCTAGTGTCCTGAGTGGGTAGCATCCATACTTATTGAACAAAGTCAGCTTAGAATGTTTTTGAGCATAAACAGTAGTGTATAGGATTTCCTGAGCCGCTCAATGAAGCCTCTGGCGGAAACCGCTGCAGACCAAACCAGACGGTGCGCGCGATTCAGCGCCTGCTCTGCCGATAATGCATGCGTAGAAGAAGAAATGTGCTGTTTACCTGTGCGCAAAGAAAGAAACAACTAAAGAAAAATGTCTGAGGACTTCAGTGTTGAGGAAGAGCATGAGTTCTTTGTCGAAGCTGAATGCGCACTTTGTCTGGTTTGGACTGCCGCTGTTTCCGTGAGGACTCCGCGAACGCCGCTTTTAGGAAATCCTATACACTACTGTTTATGCTCTAAAACATTCTAAATGACTTCCCACTGAGCCTGAACTAATAGTCTGTCTTCCCCTCACCTTCCAGTTCAGGCTGAGTAGAATTAAGAGCAACACTGCACCGTCCTTAATCTCTTCAATAAAACCTGTTAAACCTTTCCCTGGTCTCTCTGAATTGGTTTCTCTGAATGTGGGTCCGAGCTTAAAATCATGACAAAAAAAGGTTTTCAGCACAGATGTTTCTCACTCTGTAGAAGATGCAGACGAGATAGTGAGTAATTTACAAAAGCACAAAGTGTCATACATACCTATGGACGCCAATGGAAAACCCTGTGTTTACTATAAATGAGAACATCACAGTTTTACTTTGTGTAGGAAGCTCACATTTAGGTCACATAGAGAAAGGATGTACCTTTTGAGGTGTAGAGGTTTGTCCAAGCAAACACTGAATTGCTCATCAGAGCGAATGTTCCCAAAGCTATGGAACCACTTCAGGTCATTAAAAGCGTTGATAATGGACCATATGCTGTGAGGACACTCTCAGGCTGGATAATAAATGGACCAGTGTGAGTGGGTGGAGGGACCAAGCCAACTGATTTATGGACTAAAGTGACTGTAAACAGGATTCCAGTTAGATGAGTTGCAACTTCAGTTTAAGCAGGATTTTTCTGATGCTGGTCAAACTTAGGAGTTTGAGATGTCCAAAGATGATCAACAGTTAATTCGTATGGTGTGTGAATCTGTGGAGATGAAGAATGGACATTACAGCATTTGTCTTCCAGTAAAAAGGCAGAGCTACACATGTCAAATAATAGATCAGTTGCAGAGCAATGTGCCCTGAATTTGAAGAAAGGTTTCTCCAAAGATGGCAGCGAATATAACAAATTGTTGGCATTCATGGACAACATGTTGGAGAAAGGCTATGCAGTGCAGGTCACCATTTAAATATCAAGTAATTGTAAATCAAGGAGTCAGACATCCCGTGAAGCAAAAAGTACACATACTGTAATCTTTGGATGCAGAGCTAGTGTTGGAGGAACAGCTCAGACACAGGAGTTGGAGCTCACAGCGGCTACAGTGGCAGTTAAGTTCTGATTAAAATTAAAAGCCTATCTTGGCTTCTCTTCATTGGCTTCCTGTTAAATCCAGAATAGAATTTAAAATCCTCCTTCTCCCATATATGTCTTAAATGACCAAGCTGCGTCTTATATCTCAGATATGATTGTACTTTATGTCCTTAACAGAGCACTTCAGTCTCAATCTGCAGGTTTACTAGTGGTTCCTAGAATCTCTAAAAGTAGAATGGGAGGCAGATCTT
Source organism: Cyprinodon brontotheroides (assembly GCA_018398635.1). Classification (NCBI taxonomy): domain Eukaryota; kingdom Metazoa; phylum Chordata; class Actinopteri; order Cyprinodontiformes; family Cyprinodontidae; genus Cyprinodon; species Cyprinodon brontotheroides. Next base: position 4,446,278 of record JAGKQL010000017.1, read on the forward strand.
TTAGTTATCAGGCTCCTCTCCTGTGGAACCAACTACCAGTTTTAGTCTGTGAGGCAGACACCCTGTCTACTTTAAGGCTAGGCTTAAATCTTTCCTTTTTTATAAAGTTTATAGTTATGCTGCTTTAGGCTGAGACTGCTGGAGGATACAGGGACCACTTTTAATCATTCTGCTTTATTCTATCTCTATTCTTTCATTATGCAGTATTTGTTTGTTCAATCTCTAACGTTCTGCTCTCTCTTTTTCTCATCATGATAGCTTCATCTGGTCTGTTCCTGTTTGGCTGTGTCTCCATCCTGGTAGGAAATATCAACTGAGCTGCTGCCATTAGCACCTCTAGATTATAGTTTAGTCCTGTTTCTCTCCTAGACATAGCTATGGGCTCAGCTTTTACTGGGAATAACTGTGTTCTTCTTTCTTCCCTTTGACATGAAAACTGACTCAGGGCTCCTCTGCTTAACTGTTTTTTCCCTAGACAGAGTCACCCATGGAGCTAGTTCACTGTTACCTTTTCTAAGCCAGAAAGTATAATTTAATTGTCTTTGTTCTCATGAAACTCATAATTCTGGTGTTGCTTATGAGCCTGAGGTTTGATGTGGGGGCAGCTATTGTGAGTCAGCAGCTCTGTAGGATGCAAACAGTTGGATACTTCAGAGTGACTCATGGGAGACTAGCTGACAGATAAATAAGGGTTGCTGCTGTATAAACGTTGTTTATTTAGTTCTCACAGGTTGAGCCACACAATAACTGCCCAACCCTTTTTAATGTTTTGTTACATTTTTAAGCAATATTTAGAAACCCTGCTAAATTTCTCGCTGTAAATAATAACAAATAATTGGACATGTTTGGCATGACTTTCACAGTAAGGATTACAGCAATATGCTGTGTGTAATTTCCTTTCTCTGATATTATTGTAAAAGCACAACTGTATGCTGTAACTTTACAATAACAAAGCATTTACCATGTTATTACATCAATGAGGGATTAGGGCTGCCCAGCAAGAAGGCTCCAGGTTCGATTCCTGGCCCAGAGCCTTTCTTCACGGAGTTTGCATGTTCTACCTGAGCACACATGGGTTCTCTCCGGGTACTCCGGCTTCCTCCCAAAGTCCAAAAACATGACTGTTAATTGGCTTCTCTAAATTCTCCTTAGGCATGAATGTGGGCGTGAATGGTTGCTTGTCCTGTTTGTCTGTGTTGCCCTGCAATGGACTGGCAACCTGTCCAGGGTGGACCCCGCCTCTCACCTGTAGGCAGCTGGAGATAGACACCAGCACCCTTTGCAACCCCAGCAGGGATAAGTGTCATGGAAGATGGATGAATACTGGTGAATTATAGCATTTTGCTATACATCATTACAGTAAGGCCCTATAGTTTGTATTTGTAAAGGTAATGTACGAGTTCACAGTAATTTGTATCTTATACTAAAGTTGACCTAAATATTTACTGTAAAAGTAATGCAAATGAATACATCCATCAATCTCCGCCCACTTCATCCATGAGGCTACTATTTCTGGCAGGAACACCCTGGACAGGACTCCAGTCTATCACAGGGCAATACAGAGACATGCAACCATGCACACAAATGCACTCACACCTAAGAACCGTTTATAGAAGCCAGTTAACCTAACAGTGACGTTAGGTCACAGTGGGCAGAAACAGAAGTACCCAGAGAGAATCCACGCATACACAGGGAGAACATGCAGATTCAGTGCAGAACTACCCCGGGCCAGGAATTGAATCCAGGACCTTCTTGCTGCAAGGCAACAGAGCTTGTATTTATTACCAAATTAGCCTTCCATAGGGCACTCAGTGAAATAGTGTTATTGGAATCCAGGACAAGACCTTATTATCTCCTTTGTAATATTCATAAATACGGATATTTTGATGGCAAAAATGAATGTCAATCTAATAACAAGAAACACCAACTTGCCTGAATATATATAGAAAAATAACAAAAGTGCTTTTGCAAGAAATTCATGAAAAACACTCCTAGAGAAAGTTAAAGAAAAAACTTTTTTTTTGGGTACAACACGTAACATTAGAGGCATTCATTCTGGATACTGGCACTTCTCATATTTTTTAGTTTTTAAACCTAAATGTAATTGTTAACTAGGGCTTATTAACTTTTTAACTTTTAGCTTTCAACTTTTCTAGGTTTAGATTTTAAAATTTTTTCTTGACTTCGTTAAACTTTTTTTCTCCAAGCTTATTTTGATATGTGTTTACATCATTTGGTAAACAATACAACTTTGATCAAATGCAGGTGATGCCACATCCCGTAGTGTAGATCTTTCCTTCCTGAACCTCGCTGAGGGCCGGTACGTAAATGTTAGGACTTAAATGTTCCCCTTAAATACAACTTCTTATTCATAAAAACATATTGAAATGTAGAGGAATGTGCAGAAAAAGGGGATAACAGATAATTAAATCAGTTGTATTAATGACCATTGAACTAAAGGTGTGTAACACTGCATCTAATTGATGAAACACGATTAAGCACATGCTAATGACAAACTATTTTAAGGGAACCCCAAACTACTCTTAAGCAGTAACTGAAGCTATATTCTAAGTTGTACTTTAGTATTCTACTGATTCTTGTTCTCTGAGCCTTTTTCAGGTTTGATGCCCAGAAAGGGGAGTGGCGGCCTAGTGGATAGGGCATAGAGCTCAGGAATCCTGAGGTTCTGAGTTCGAGCCCCACTCCCACAGACTGCCACTCTAGATCCTTCAACAAGACCCTTAACCCACGATTGCTCCCCAGGTGCCCCACAATGGTAACCTGACTCCGCCAGATGGATTTGCTCCGCAAATGGAAACCTTCCATTGAAATAATTTTGGGAAGGGGTGAAAATACTGGTTAGCTGATTGGCCTATGTTGGTGATAGACGGGCCAAATAAACCAATCAGATCAACGAAGCACATGACGTACTAACAGAGCAACGACGAAGAGGAGCCAATTGATAGATCAAACTCTTGCCGAAACCAGTCGGTGTCATGATGGGTTCTCAAATGGAGACCCAAAAATGCAGAACACTACTGACGGAAACAAGGATGAAAGTTTAACAAGTTTATTTAAGCACAACTTTTGCAGGCCATACTGATGACTGGGTTTAGGGCCTGGGTTTCCTGGACACTTGGAGTCCTGCGTGAGGGTGAGCAGTTTATGGACTGCTGAAGCTTGATTTGTTCAAAGAGAGTTCTGATAGTACCTTGAGGGTTCTTGAG
>JAGKQL010000017.1:4449514-4483781 GCA_018398635.1 Cyprinodon brontotheroides
GCGGACTCTGCTGGAGAAAGATGGTATCTTCTCCAGCTCCCAACAGTCGGGAGAAGAGCAAAAACATCTTTTCCTCTGAGAAAAGCCTCCAGAGCAGTGTTTTGCTCTTCTTTCAGTGAAGAAATACTCTGTAATTCCGATAAAACTTGCTCGATAGCCACGCTAACGCTAGTTTCATCGGCTGAAGCTTCCTGCACCATGTTCTAACTTTAGACTGAACGTTCAGCTTCTGGATTTGCGTCACACCTCAACCGCCTCAAAGCCAGCGCTGATTGGGCGTGCGTTTGGTGAGCGGCTCCAAATTTTCTTGCGGAGGGTCTCCAGACTGATCTGCGGTAAAACGGCTTCTAGCCGGGAATCAGGATGGTCTGCAAACTACCACAGCAGCCCACTGCTCTAAAGGGGATGGGTTAAATGCAGACTTATATTTCCCCAATGTGAGATCAATAAAGAGAAATTATTAATTATATTGATTAAGTTTTAAATAGATGTATGTATTGCAGGCAGCATTTATAAAAGTGTTCAGGTGTGCCTTTTACAAAATCAAAACCTATTAGACTTACAAAAAATTTTTTTTTTTTTTTGCAACTTTTTGCCAAATAATGACACCCGAGCCCAATTAGCTTTATTAGCATGAGCTAACACTTTGAAATCCAGTGTTTAGGTGCTGGAAGACTCAAGAGAGGAGAATCGAACTTGATAACTTTACTAAAATATGCAGCCAAAGGCTTACATGTTCTGCAGCACACTTTCACTCTGGCCTCTTCCTATACTATTGGCAAGTGATGTGAAAAAATGTTCAATGATATCAGGCGATTGTTAACATAATATATAAACTGTCATGAGATAAATGTTCATTATAAAGGTAACGTTAATATTATTATATCAAAATGACATTAGATAAGATTTACTTCTATACAGAAAGCCCATATTCTAATCTTCAGCTGCCACATAATACAGGTCAGATTAAATAATACTACTTATACTTCAGCGATAGTATCAAGGTGTTTCTTTATTGTATCTCTTATACTATATTTATTGGTTCTTTATACATCTCTGAAGCAAACCAAAGACGTTTTACTTCACTTTCTTTCATGTTTTCTCCCTTTTCTTCTTTTTCCTTTCCTGTTCTACTTACATTGCAGTGTCCATACATTCTGTAATACTTCCTGCATGAATTATAATAAAGCTATTTATGCCTAAATTAAGCTGAACAATATCGTGAAAGCCATAAAATAACAGTTATTGCTTCAAAGAGTTATGCATGTTGCTTTCACCCTTCAAGCCTGGGGAAGAGGGAATCTGAAACCTTCCACTAAGCAGTCGTTTTACATTATGTATTTACGCCCTCCAATATTTCACTATTAATAAAACCTTTGAAAGCTGTTGAGATCGCAGATTTCTATGATATTACAAACCTTTTAGCGTGATGTAACAGGGTTATTTGATTATGGGATTTTACTGTAAAAAAAAAAAAAGAATGAAATGCTGTAAAACCCAAAGAGTTTTTACAGGTATTCATTTGCATTCTACAGGGGAACTCTATTACAGCAAGTTACTGTAAAATAATACTGTTAATTATTATGGAAAGCTGGTCATTTCTAACAGTAAAGATCCGGAAAGATTAGTTTTGTGCTGATCCATCCTTCTCAGCCTGTGGAAGTTAAACACACAGCTGCTGAAAAACTAATTTCTCCATATAAATGAAATATTTAATCTACAGATTACACTGGTTTCAGTCTATTGAACAATCTCATAAATAGCCATTATTCAATTTCAAGCAGATGCACAGAAGAAATTTTTTGCATTAACATAAAGACTCACCTGATGAAACAAAAGATTTCTTCCTTAATTGAATGTCCTGGAAGCTTCGGTATAGTGGGTCGGTTGCTATGCTAGGTTGGTAGTAAATTTGCTCTAAAAATGAAGAAAAATTAGATACTAGGGAATACGCCAACATTAAAAATCCATATATTCTGCATTTCCAAAAACATATCTCAGCCATGTTTAATATATCAAAGAGAAAACCTACTTACTATCTGTCCTGGAACCTGGAGGAATTTTTCATTCAATACATCAATACACTTTCTTCTTAGTTGCATTTTCTTCAACTTATCGAGTCCCGTTTCCAGGCCAGCTCAGGAAGATAGTCCTCCCAGCGTGTCCCGGGTCTCCTCCCGATGAGACCTGCCTGGAACGCTTCACCAGGGAGGCATCCAGGACACTGTACAGAAGAGTTTTAAATAGGACCACACCTTTTGATTATTGAAGGAATTGATTAATCTAATGTTTTTTTTTTTATTAAACAGTTAATTGAAATAGTTTTTGTGTGTTTTGATATTTGTGGGAATGAATAGTTTGTTTATTTCTTATATATTTTACACATTTGTTTATAAATCACAGGTAAATGGAAAAATATTAAATAATAACCTTTGTACGGGTACTTCACAGTGACTACATTGGTTAATAAAAATTCTATTTAGGTGAAATAACTGATCCAAAATATACTTTAAGTAAATCGAAATTCATAAATAAACAAGGATTTGGAATATAGGGGAAAAATTATGTATGGATTGCAAGAAATACAAATACTGTACATATACATGTTAATATTATTAAAATAGGTATAAAAAAGGTGAGTTTGGCTTTTTTAATTGTTTTAATTATTTCAGCCTAAGTCTCAGCACTCAGACCACCCTATAAAATATAAAAGATGTTGTATTCCTTATTTATCTTTTTCTTTTTACAGTATAGCATGATTAAGTGACATCCTGAAAATCAACAAAGAGAACGTATTTCTAACAATGAGGAGAGAATCACTTTGGCCTTTTATTTATTTTTTTTACAATTTGTTCATTACAAAAGAAGTTAAGTGCCCTTCTATGATTTTGACAACATGTTTCTGATGGATTGTCAAAAACTCAAAGCCTTCATCGTGAACAATGCTCTTTGTGCCAAGTCCTTTTTAGGTCTAAATTTAAAAAATTGCTCTTGTGTTTTTTTTTAGATTGAACTCCAGGAAATGACTGTAACACCAAGAAATAAACCCAGAAGGCTTTCCCATGATCTGATTCTGAACCACTGAGAAGAGAGGACAGTGCAGTGTCAGCTTAAAACATGACAATATGTTCAAAGTGCTTAAACCAAATATAGAGAAGCGATAAAACACAACCTTTAGGCGAACCTGTTAATGCAGAGACACAGTTAACAATAACTCTCTGACTCTTTCTTTTTTTGTTAAAAACAATCTAAAATCATTAAGACGATAAAGATTAAATACATTTAAAAGCTTCTGAATCAAAAGATGTGTCTGTAATGCCTTAAACACAGATGAAAAGTCAGCAAGCAAAGTTCTAGCATGAGTTTCAGGCTCTTCAAAGCGCTTAAATAGAGAATCTAAAGTAAGAAAAAAATAGATCAGTTTTCCCTTCCACTTACTTAAGAATAAGGCTTTTAACAATTTAGTTTCAGAAACAAAGATGAAAATGACCTACTGTAAATGTGTTTTATGTCACAAAGAAACAGAAGACAGACATGTGGAGATTTACCATCAAACGTAGTAGAAGCCTTCAGAGGTTTGGAGAGCATGAAGCATGGGACAGAAACAGAGAAAACCCATTTCCTCTTCAACATTTAGGGAGAAAATGTTAAGATCTAATGAAACCTAACATGAACTTTTGAGCCACTCTTCCATAAGGTGTAAGGTTTGTTATTTATACATCATGTGCATTGTTATTCTGTTAGCCAGGTTAGAAAGAGTAGAAGGCCTTCCTTCACATTGTGGATGTCACTGTGTGTACAGAGGTCATCTAATCACGACAGCCTTCTTGTCTTTAAGTGTACACAGGATTTGGGCACATCTTGGAGCCGGACTGGTAGAGGAGAGCTATCTGTAACCCTGAGGAATAGAAGCAAGCTGCATGAAGTTCAAGACATGGATGGCGTGTCAGTTTCTGATACGGACAGCTAAACATCAACATGATGCAACACATAGACTCATGAGCTATAAGAAGGAGATGATGACCTTGTTCGGGGCTCAATCTTTGCCGGATGCTCGCGGGCGTGATTTTTGAGCCCACAGCTGTACAAGCTCGAAGCATTTTCTCTGTCCTGTAATGACCTGATCTGGAATAAACTGTTATTGGAATAAACTGTTATTTTTTACTCCTGATTTATAGTCCTTTTTTATATGGTTTTACCCAGTTTGAGTTAAGAGTTGTAAATAACTTACTACCAGGAAAAGGACCGTGAGGAAGCCCCCGAGGTGCAACGGCCTTTTTTAGGGGACAAACTTCCTCATTTTAACAAAGGTACATAATATTTCCAAAGTATTCACTTATTCCTAATGATATAGTAAAATCATCACATCATCACCATCATCATCAGTTTACAAAACCGATCACACTGGGATGTAGACTACATTACAGGTACAAATTCATTTTATGAGCCATTACAAAATAGACCAAAATACTGGATTACAACAACTAAGGCTATGTACTCCAAGTGTCTGTCCTGACAGGGTTTTGGTCGAACTTTTTTAGGCCTAAATAGAACCCTCAGCACGGGGCGCAATGAGCTGACTTTAACACATATGGTGCCATCTGCTGGCAGAAGTACCACTGAACTAAAGCTAGATAGTGGCCATTGAGGCAGCTACTAAATAAATCCTGACTGCTGTACTGACTCACAGAAACTCAGAGCTTCCTTCGTGATGATACCTCTTTGGCCCCCGCTCCACACTAAGTCAAAACGAACACGCAAACGCTAAGATATTTTCTGTAAAAACGCTTGGCCGTAAAGACGGAGACGTAGGTAATAAAATGTGAGTCGTCCACACTAATGCATGAAAACGCTTCTGCAAAATGCATGCCAGGCCTGTAAGTGGCGCTTGTGGTGCCAAAGCAAAAAATAAGCGACAAAATGTAGTGGCATGCGCACTAATATTTATACATGGTTGCCCTGCGCAGCGGTCTATTTCGTGGTTAAGTCACCCAGGTGCTGAACTATGTGGTCGATATTGCTCTGTTCTTCCTGGAGATATTCCAGAAGAAGAAGATTCTTTTGTTGTAAGCCCGGCTGTTCAGCAGCACAGCAGGTGAGTAGCATTAGCAGCAACGGGCGCCATTGTTGTTGTGATGTGTGTCGCGCTTATGTGTTTAGAGTATGCTACGCTATGACGCATCCGCGTAAAAAATGCGTTAGAGGGGTGTAAAGATGGAAACGCTTAAAACGGCGCTTTCAGAATCTTCCCACTCTTGAAGGGTGAATAAAAAAAATGAGATCGATTTATTACAGACCCCCTCAAACGCCGCTTCGTGGTGGAGGTGAGAGAGGAGGCTGGTTTGGTGAAAAAAAATTTGTGCGCGTTTAGGCCAGGGTTCGCCTTCGCGGTGGATCGGCCTTATAATCATTGCTAACAACAGTAGCACTATTAGGAAGGAAAAAAAACCAAGTGTTGATCAACTCTACTGAATTATGAAGATAACATTTACTATGCAATGCAGGACATCATGATTTACCATAAACATGTGTATGCAATTAGAGGGATTAACTGGAGTATAAATTTTAAAATGTTAAAATTCATGACCATTTATAATCAACAAGCATTTGTAACATAACTATCAGTTTCCTTGCTAATAAATGCATATCTGTCACCTGTTATTTGGAATCTAACACATTGGAAGCTAATAGGAACAAAAGCTAAGCCATTTAGGATTTTCCAGAGGAAAATGTGTGAAGAGCTTTATTTAATGGGTATTCCTACAGTATCTGAGCTGCTGCGTTCATCATGTAATGAATGTTTTGGATTAACTGTTTAAACAGATCGTTACTCACAGGAGACGAGTTTTCCTTCTGAGTCTGCTGGAATATTCTGAAGATGATGTCATGATCTTGGTGCTGATATTTGCTCTGATTACTCATTTCATTCACCTGCCTTTCTCCGCCCAGTTCGCATTACCATTTATCTGAACCACCTGCTTCAGCCTCTTTTCAACCAGCCTTCAAACCAGTCATCAGTGCCAGATTATTTGGGCCTTTGCTGAGAGTTTGTCAAACTTACCTGTGTTTTCTGGTTGCCTAATCCTGACCGGTTCTGCTTCTGGACCTCTGACTCTGCCTGTCCCCATTCTGATCTGTTTGCCTGACCTATCTTTGGACTCCTGCTGAATTTCTGCCTGCCTGGTTACCGAATTTGGAACTGCTCCTCGACTCTGTTCTAGATTTCCCTTCGGCACCTCTTCAGACCTTTGTTCTCCTGGGCTTGACTACCAACCACGTCGTCTCACATTTACTGTTAAACTGTTATGATTCAAAATGACTTTTATGTCTCAGCATTATTTCTAGTTTCATAGTAGAGATACGATAATCTAGCAGCTTTGTTCCAAAAAAAAAACAAAAGAACAAATCTCTTAAAATACAGAATATGTTTTAATTACAGTTAATAACTTCCTATATACAGGCCTATTGACTGATTACCAGAATGTAGACATCTGTGGTGATCATTAGTGAACATGATTTACATCTTTTTTTGGTCTCATTATTTTCAGTCTTTTCAAAGGTACCATCATTTTTGTCCAGATCTCTTGCGCGTTTTTTGCTTTTTCTTTTTTAAATCATTATCTTTTAGCACAGTTTTAAGCAATGTCTGACTTTTGGTTGTGAATATTCATAGATTTTTTATTTATTTATTATTATTTTGTCAGATTGATGTCACTTCTGAGACTATTGTTGGTTTTCTTTCATTAAACGAAGGGTTAGCATGTGCTAAAGCCAAACGTGACTCAACCCGTGGAGGATTTTAGTGATAAGCTCCAAATAAGAAGAAAACTAACGTTTTTTGGCCTTGTTTAAGGCTAAATGTACTTTGATAAATAGGGAAACATGGCGCACTCATGTGTACAGTAAAGTATATGTTATCTAACCCTCTTTAGATCTCTTTGTTTTATCTTTATCAATGCTTCATAACCCTAAAGTACGTTGTGCTTTTTTGTTAAAAGCTGTTTATTTGTATGGATATTCATGAAAGCTTTGCAAATTATCCATCAGTTCTCCATTATCAAAACCTATTAATGTGTGAACTCTAAATGCTGTCCTTTTTGTTCCTTTTAAAGACTACATGTCTAAGACCTTGAAGCTCTTACCATCACGCCAGTGCAGGAACATTGATTTTTCTTTATAGGTAAAAGACGGAGGTGAAAAATAATTGATTTCATTTTTTCTTAATTGCTTTAAGGCAAATTGGACAATTACTTTCCAGCTCAATTTGTGACCTGTTCAAAGGCCTCTATAATGTCTCTGCTGCAAACAGCAGATCCACAGTTGAGCTCTGACTGGGTCAAAGACAAGAAAAGGTACAAACCAAGTTTTTTTGCAGCTGGACCCACTTAGGTTTTGTTGACATCCTTTTTCTCTAAATCTTTCCATGTGACTTTCTGCAGATATTTTCTCTGCTTTGTTCCAACTCCATGAACCCCTGCCCTAACCCTCATTCACATCACAAATCAGTGTTCCTTACAACAGAAACAGGCCAAGACCATCTGGTCTTAGCTTGTTCTGCTTTTTTTTCTTGCTTTTATTTTTCTTATATTTTACTATCTAATTCATGTTAAGCACTTTGAATTATCCATGTGCTGAATTGTGCTATACAAATACCTTGCTTTGGTCTTCTGTTGAGGTTTTCAAAAGCTGATTGAAATGTTCTTTAAAAACTCTGCCTCTTTAAACTCTAAACAAAAGACTTATTTTGATTCAAAGTTAAAACATCTTTCATTCAAATTAAAAAGAGTAAATGTCTTTACCATTTTTGATTAATAGAAAGCATAATCTTAATTTTTTTGGAAATAGTTTTGCTTCATAAAATAGGCTTTATCTTTTAGACGGATTTGTCCGGACTTATTTTATTAATAAAACTGATCAGATCCGTGATACAGTATTCTGAAATATGGAGAGCCAAGAGAGTAATTAAAACAGAAATCCAACTATTTCCAATTTAACTTTTAAACCAGGGGTCTTCAACGTTTTCCAGGCCAAGGACCCCCAAACTGATGGTGAGATGGAGCGGGGACCCCCAAAAATGTGTTATATCAAACTGCTCCCTATAGTCCCTCTATTACATATAGAGTAATGTAACGTAAAGTAATTTCTCCCCGGGATTATTAAAGTATTTCTGACTCTGAGTCCTGCTAAATTACAAAAGATGTGAATGAAACGGTCTCCAGCTTGAAAGAGCTCCTCAGGTGCCGAATGTTTGCATTGATGACTGAAAGACATCTTCGCCTCCATTTATCTGTTTACTACAGAGTGTGTTGAATTCATGTTAATGTGGGATTTAAAAGACATTTCAATTTAATGAAAAAATACTTTAAAAACAAAACTTTCACGACCCCCTATGCAGTACCTCTGTGGACCCTAGGTCAATGACCCTGTTGAAGACCTCGGGTTTTAAAACCATAGATTACGAAATTCAGTTTAAAAAGTGTTTCACAATCATGCATTTTAAATGAAATTATAAAAGAGAAAAGGAAAAATTGTATTTATCAATCATTATCAGATGCTGCATTTTAAAGATGTATTTTTAAATCCCATTTATAAAAGAAGATTTAAAAATCACAATTTATGAACCTGATTATAGCTTTAATTATCAAAAAATGTGTAAAAAAAAAGTTAATTCTGGAGGTTTTTTTCATCGTTTCTCAGTGTCATGTTTCACTTGTGCATATCCTTTTCTGTTTAATTTCATTTTACATTTTACTCTTCCATTTCACTTTAATTGCATTTTCCATAAGCGAACAACAGCTTATTTTCAGCTTTACATTCATTTCATAGCTTAGTTTTAGTCCATTAATTGTTTAGCATAATTTTATGAACATTTTAGCAAAAAGCTTAAAAACCTCAGCTACAGTTTAATAACTGCTTATGAACAGTTTGTTAATTAATTATAAATGACTGAGAGCCACTTATTCAATTTAGTTTTCAGTTTATTTATATTGTACCAATTCACATCGCGTCATCTCAAGGCCCTTTCCAGTTCACCAGATCATCCAGTCAGATTGATTCAAAGTTTTCTTATCTAAGGAAAACCAGTTTGATTGCATCGCACTCATTGACTCAAAGGCAATCCCTCACACACTAAGCATTCTTGTAGGGACAGTGGAGAGGAAAAACTCCCTCTTAACAGGAAGGAACCTCCAGCAGAAACAGGTTCAGTGTGAGCGGCCATCTGCTGAGGCTGACTGGAGTTTAAGGAGACAGAAGCAAAGACACAAAACACAAATGTAAAAGACGAGCCAGGTCACATGTCAGAGGATGAAGAGAGCACATCCAGCAAGTCACAGTCAGAGAAACAGGACTACACTGAAAAAACAGGCAGATCTCCAACATCTATAAACAAAGGTGTTGATGGCAGCAGCACAGCGCTGATATTTCTCTCCAGGATGGAGTCACAGCCAAACAGGACAACATATTCTCATTATCAGTTCGTATGAAATCGCACGTACGAAAAGTTATGGACGTTTTTCCTCAAAAAAACAGATCAGTGAGCATGCGCTGGCAGACAGAAAAAAACCCAGATCCGCAGACGGACGTAAAACTGGGAAAAACAGTGCAATAATCACTTATTCATGTCTCTAACTAAGTTGCTTGCTGTTTTATAGATGAGGCAAAGCTACTAGGAGAAGAAGCAGAAGCAGAGCGTTAGAGATTGAACTAACAGATTCTGGGGAGTGGGAAGAATAGAGATAGAATAAATCAGAATGATGAAATAGGGGTCCCTATGTCCACTCCAGCAGTCTAAGCCTATAGCAACATAACTATAGAGATAGCTCAGGACCTGAGCCACTCTAACTAGGAGCTTTATCAAAAGGAAAGTTTAAAGTCTGTCTGTATATACCTAATGTGTGTGTGTATATATATATATATATGTATATATATATGTATATATATATATATAACAATATGTATGTATGTATGTATATGTATATGTATGTATATATGTATATATGTGTATGTGTATATATGTATTGTGTGTGTACATATGTATATATATATATATATCTATATATATATGTGTGTATATATATATATATATATATATATATATATATATATATATATATATATATTTTTTTTTTTTTTTTTTTATACTTTGTATTCTTCTTCTTCTTTTTTCCTACTGTACTGTGATGCAAGCGCTGCAATTTCCCCACTGTGGGACAAAATAAAAGGATTATCTTGCTTATCTCTTTAAGCCTAGCCTTAAAGTAGACGGGGGTGTCTGCCTCACAGACTAAAACTGGTAGTTGGTTCCACAGGAGAGGAGCCTGATAACCAAAAGATCTGCCTCCCATTCTACTTTTAGAAATTCTAGGAACCACTAGTAAACCTGCAGATTGAGAAAGCGAAGTGCTCTGTTAGGAACATAAGGAACAATCAGATCTCTGATATCAGATGGAGCTTGGCCATTTAAGGCTTTATATGTGAGAAGGAGGATTTTAAATTCTATTCTGGATTTAACAGGAAGCCAATGAAGAGAAGCCAGGATAGAGAGATATGATCTCTCTTTTCATTTTCATCAGAACTCTGGCTGCAGCATTTTTTGGATCAGCTGAAGGCTTTTAACTACAGTTTGTGGACTTCCTGATAGTAAAGAATTACAATAGTCCAGCCTTGAAGTAACAAATGCATGGACTGATCTTATAGGTGGTTTATTACCAGTTTATGTCATGTGAGGTGAAGACAGCCTTGTTCCCAGTGAAAAATGATCAAAGTAATCATTGTGATTAAAGAGCAAAGCATTAATATCCCGCGCCATAACTAACTGTCTGGAACAAACGAGGAAGTGATGCATCACCCCAGTAGCCGGGAGTCTAAAGCAGCAATGAGAGAAATTAAATGTGAAGCATTTTGATGCGCTTTTAGGAATCTCTGCTTACAACATGTACTCAGACCACAGTGACTTCTGATATGTCTGCAATGTGTATATGGTATTCTATATATATATAAGCAGATAAAGGTTGTGTGGAAAGAAGAAGTATGACAGATTAGATACGAAAGGCATCTATAAAACCCTAACATCCAACTAGGAGCCATGAGGAAAGGAGTTTTGAGGTTTTAACTTAAGAAATATATTGATTTTAATCTGCCTTTTTTATAATTCCTGTTGATATTATGCTATTTATTTTTCCAGATGCTTTGTAATAAAAAGCTTGTTACACTTTAGCTCCATGGAGCGATAATATTTATAATAGAATTCTATAAAGTTAGTTGAAAATGTATTTCATTCTTCTTCATATTTGCTCTTCATTAAAAAGTACAATTTTCTCCCTCTGAGGTAAAGCATGGAGGCAGACTCCCACTGTGCAGGTATGTATAAGAAATAGTAATGGCATCATGGTAATGCAGCCAAACAAACCTGCAGTGTCTGCTTGATGCTATCATGCAACTATTGTACTAAGATGTATCTAATAAAGTGGCCAGTCAGCTCATTTAACTCTATGCTGTAAAGTCTCCCATTTTTTCCCCCACATTTGGCTACATTGCAGTGCAAGATGCCAAAAAGCAGTAGTGAAATCATTGGGATTAACTGACTGCCAGGAGTCTTAATGTTTCTGTGCAGATTACGCTAGGCCTGAAGAGGAGCTGGAAGCAGCCGTTCATACAGTAGGTGAAGGCTTTGGATAAGCTTTACCTTTCCATATTTCTGACCTGCATATTAAGGAGCCAAACTTTTTCAACTCATTTCATTCTCATCACCATAAGTAAAGCAAGGGACAGGCATTTCCTCAGAAACTTCTCTGAATGCAAAGTGCAAATAGAAACACAAGCACTTCTTGGCTATCTTTGAGTGTGTTTATGTGTATGAGGTATTGTTTTACTTCTAGTGTAGAGGCAATGTCTTTTTTAACATATCCTATATTGTGGGAAATTTAACTGGTCCCTATATGATAAAGTTATCTTCTTTAAATCCACCTGTATATAAGCCATCCGGATTGTACATACTTTTATTTCTTATTTTCTTATTTTTATTTTGTGTTTCATTGTGGGCGATACATGTACACTTGCACCTTAATCCTTATTTATCTTGATATACTGCATATACCTGGATATACTGTATATATTTTGCTTATTCTTAATGCACCTTTTTCCCTCCTTGTTTGCACCTTCTTTAACTTCTATGCCAATATGTGACGAAGTGAATTTCTCCACTGTGAGATCAATAAAGCTCATCTAATTTAATCTAATCTTAAATAGGGTTACATTTAGGTCTAGGGTGTGAATTCAGTTTAGGTTAGGGTTAGGTAGTAATGTTAGGGTCTGGGTCTGGTTTGGCCATAAATGAATAGGAGCCTATGAAATGTTCCCACAACTCATGAAACAGAGCTGTGTATGTGTGTGTGTGTGTGTGTGTGTGTCATCCCCCATAAATTAAATGACTGCAATGCAAAAATAACAAAATAAATAAAATAATTAAAAAAGAAACATTTTATGTTTGTTGTGTTTATTGTTTTTATGTGGATTTTTAACATCTTACCAGTTTTTAACTCTGAGGGTGTATAAATACATGCTGAGGCATCCACACCATCCAGGGTTCAGATCCTGAGTCTACAACCCAGGGTTCTTTTGACCGTCCTGAAGGCCCCTCTAACCTTGGACCAAAGTAAAGAACAAATAAGGAGGCTTTTTTCAAATACAATTTTTGAAGAAACTCTTCAATTTGTTGTTTTGTATGCATTTAAATCCAACAACATATTAGCAATAATATTATAAACATTTTCTTCTTAAGTCTTATCTTTTTTTAAGATTAGGCTGCAAACTGCATGTTGTTATGCCATTTAACATAAATATAGGAACTAATTGAAGTGACTTCTTCTCATAGTTATAAACAGATATTTTTCTTTGTTTCAGACTTGAATTGGAAATAGATAATAGAATAGAATATTATATGTGCTTCAACACTTAAGTAAGTACATTTTAAAGCTCTTTGGGTAATAGGTTTTCCGTCTCCTGTTTTAGACTGTAGAACCACAGCATATGCTTGCCTTCTGTGCATATGAAGCAGGATTTCAGAATGTTTATCATCCTAAGAGCCTAAATTGATGGGAACTTGCCTTTTTTGCAGAACAAAAGACAAGTGGTGGCCTAGTGGGATTTCAGGTGGCAGCCCACTGCTCCCCAAGGGGATGGGTCAAATTCAGAAGGGAATTGTCCAGTGTGAGATCATTAGAGTCAAATAATATAATAATAATACAATAATAATAATAATAATAATAATAATAATAATAATAATAATAATAATAATAATAATAATTATTATTATTATTATTATTATTATTATTATTATATTTACTAAATTAAATTATAACTCAGCAGGTGAATTATTTGAAATTTAAAATAACATTTAGTTGTACTTCTAATGCCTGGAGATAAATTAAAATTGAAAAAAAAAAAAAACAACATGAGCTGAAACTGTAGGGGGCGCTGCTGATCTGGTGCCTTCTTCTGTTCCATGTAAAGAAGAAGAGGAGAAGTTCCTCCATGGAAACGGGGGACGCTAGTCTGCTGTCGGTGTGAGTAAATAGTGAAAGCAGTAATAAACGTGTGATTTGGTCAGAAGAACTCTGAAATGTTAAATAATTATATTTGAGGAAGAAGCTGAAGAAAGCAGAATGCGCTGGAAACGAGCTAATATCGAGCTAGCTAGTAGCTAGCCGAGAACTTTGCTTCAGTAACGGAAAACGAAACGTTCCAGTGATCAATAGAAACAGCTCAGACGGTTGTTGGGAACCAGGCGGAAGATGTGGAAGGTAACGGGTCGGAGCTCGGCTCTGGACCGAGCCCAGGCGCTGCTTTGCGCCAAGAGGAGCAGCAGAGGAGGAGACCCTCCGACCGCAACACAGGTACCGGTTCACTGTCCTCTTTGAAACCTGGTAAAGATCCACATAGATATATGCATATTGGAGAGATTAGAGATGCAAAGGGAGTTTTGATGAGATCTATAACACGAAGATCTGGGAAAGACACCAGCCATGGTGTTAAATATCAACCTCATTCACTTTACACTTCTATGAAGGATTTTAGAAAGTAACACTGCTCTTAGAAAACTCCAGTTTCCCCAGTAACAGACTGGAAAAGAAGATTCTAATATTTTCAACTTCCATTTTTAAATTGCGCCAATTCACAACACAACAAAGCATTTTACAGAAACAGTTCAACCGGATCATACAGTCAGGTAGGTTCCAAGTGCTCTAAGATAATACAGTTGATTGCATCGACTCTTTTACTCCACAGCAATCCCTCCCACCAAGCATGCATGTAACGATAGTGGAGAGGAAAACTCCCTTTGAGCAGGAAGAAACCTCTAGCAGAACCAGACTCAGTGAGAGCGGCCATCTGCTGAGGCTGACTATGGTTCAAGGAGACAGAAGCAGACATAGAAAAAGAAGTATAGATACAAATGTAACTGTAAACTGGCTCCAAAGGCGGCCTCATCCAGGAAACACACAGCCAGGCAGACAAAGTCCGAACCAGCTCCCATGTCAGAGGATGAGAGAGAACACATACAGTTGGTCACAGTCAGAGAAACAGGAATACACTGAAAAACAGGCCAAGCTCCAACATCTATAAACAAAGGTGTTGATGGCAGCAGAACACATTATATTTCTCTCAGAGAGATCAAATAGTTAGAGGTTGAACTAACTGAAAATGCAGAATGGGAGAATAGAAATAGAATGAAGCAGAATGATGGAAAGGGGTCCCTGTGTCCTCCAGCAGTCTAACCCTATAGCAGCATAACTAGCTCAGGATAACCAGAGACACACTAACTATAAGCTTTATCAAAAGAGGAAAATTTTAAGCTTAGCGCTTGCGTAATAGCCTTATATATATATATATATATATATATATATATATATATATATATATATATATATATATATATATATATATATATATATATATTAAAAAATACATGTCATAATACTTAGAGGTGTTACTTTTCTTAAAGCATGCTTAAATTAACTGATTAATCAAGGACAAAAGACAAAATAGATTAATCTATTAGTAAAATAATGGATAGGTGCAGGCCTACAGAGATGCTGTTTGAACATTCAGTACTTCAGTGTTAAATAGACTGAGAGCATGGGGCGCTAAGCTCTGAATGGAAGTAAATGTTTTAAGGAAAGTTATCCGTGCCACAATGTGTAATCAGATTGGAAATTTTAGAATTATAACTTGTAAAAATCCTCAACAAAGTAATGTTGTATTGAAGACTTCCATGCAGGCTGACCTTTAGCACCTAGAAAATGATAAAAGGAGTGCGCTCCAAGTTCTCCTGATGGTGTTGTTAGCAGGAGAGCTTCAGCTGAATGAACGGGTTTGAAGATGCAGAAAATGGAAGCCATTGCTTTAAACTGGAGGTCATCTTAAAATGTTATTTGCAGCTGCTTTGTGTCAGAGTGGAGCACATAAACACAGCTGTTGATGTTTTCCTTCTGTTCAGGGCGGCTCCTTCAAACCTCCATCTGATCATCCAAACATCCAGACTCTCATGTCTGACCTGAGTGACCTGTCCATGGAGAGCTCTGCCTCTTCTGCTGAAGCTACCAGAAACACTCAAGAGGACCCTGAGAGGAAGGGGGGTCCCACCGAGGTGATTCACTGTGACATCATCATTAATCACACTATGCTGAATCATATTTATATATGTATCAATTATTGAAATATATAGTATTAGCTGAAATTAGTGGTGTCAATCGATTAATTTTTTTTAATCGCGATTAATCGCATCAATGCCTGAGTTAACTCGCGATTAATCGCATTTTAATCGCAGAAATTTTTCTGATTGAAAATCATTTAAATACTCTCGATGACATACAAAAAATACATACAGGCTAGGTTTGTGCCAATGTTCTTTTTTCAAATGAAAACAGGTCACAGATACTGATTTATGCCAAAAATAACAAATATGTAGCCAAAAAAAAAAGGCCCTGAAAACAGGCTGATGTAAAAGACAGTCTTTACAGTTAATACAGTCTTTTTTGAACAAAGACAAGCATTTTACCCTACTGCTATAAAATTGTAGTAGAGTTAACATTAGATGTTAATTAACCAAGGTAATAATGAACAATTTTCAATCAATACATCAGAATCAATAGAACCGACATCACTAGATGGAGGTAGTCTATCTCTAGAAGTTAAGTTACTTTTTAGCCTCTTAACAAAAAATGAGAACACACACACACCGCGATACTGACCTGAGGGTACACAGACAGCAAGAGTGCAGTAGCAGATTCCATTTCACACTCAGTAATCTGTTTTCTCAGCGTATTTCAGGTTGCTACTAGTTACCAGACACTCAACTTGTTTGTTGGTGGTGGGGCTTAAAGAAAAGGCACTAGCGTCACCCAGTGTATGGCGTCTTTTTTCCTTGAGGAGCTCCGCTCTCGAAGCCTATGAGAAATGCATAGACTGGGGGAAAATAGCCCCGCCTTCCCGCAGGCTGCAGCGGGATGTAGCCTACTTGGAAAATTGGTACCATAAAACCACATAGCGTTAATCTCACGTTAAAAATTATCGCCGTTAAAATGGCCTGGCGTTAACGCGATAATAAGCGCGATAATTTTGACAGCACTACACTGAAATATTTAGGAAAAAAATGAACCTGGGAGGAGCTCGGAGTGAAGTCGTTGCTCCTCCACGTCAAAAGGAGCCAGTTGAAGTTACTCAGGCATCAGATGCCTCCTGGACGACCACTTGCCCAAGGGCAAGTGGCAAAAATCCTTAACGTCAACCCCTGCTACTACTGTAGGATGCAGCGTCTCCCAGAAAGATCCTGGATTAGATCCTCTCATTTGTTGATGTTCAGCACCGGGATACAGAAATTGGCTGCAGGATATCTATGAAAATTCAACATGGTGGATTCCCCTGATTCCTGATGGTGTCTGACCACTCTGAGGAGACGTCACACAGAAGGAGGATCCCTGATTATGGGTCCTGAGAGGCTCCTCATATCAGGGCTCTGAAGGAGAAGATAACGAAGAAATCGATGCAATTATTTTTCAGTGCACCAGCCTTTAGGTTAGATACAGCAGAAAAGTGGCTCAGGCCCACAAGTGCATAAAGTTCCATGATGCTGTGGGCCTGTTTCTCCTGTACTTAAAGCCATGTTGGACAGCTCTCCATGATGGAGGCTGCAAATACAGCAATGCAGCTGTTTTCAGTTTGGTGAAAATAAAAATGTTTTCCCTTGGGCAAGACACCTCAGTGTAGGAATCTGTACAGTGAGAATATGAGAACTTTCACTGTTCAGACTGGCTTTTTGTAATTCCACTGTACTGTGAATGTTTTGGTTCCTTCAGGATCTCAGGCCTCAGAGTTCACCGGGAGAAGGAAGCAGGTTCCTAAAGAAGGCTCCCAAACCAGCGACCAGCAGCAGGAACCAAAGCCAGCCGGTGGTAGAGTCAAGGTGAACCTCTGATCCTCTGACATCAGAGCAGCCATATTTCTCCTTCACCTCTGTACTGGAAAAAATAAGATATAGATAAGTTATTTTTTCCTAAAATAAGTGCATTTGTTCTTTGAGGAATTGTTCTTTGAGGAGGTAAAAGAGAAATTTTGCTAATGGAAGAAGACAATTTACATTTAAAAATAAGAAAACATAATTTAATTGTCTTATTTCAAGTGCATAATATCTAATTCTCTTATTTTTAGAGTAAAAATCCTCAGTCCATTGGCAGATCATCTCATTTACCGACTCAAATTAAGAGTAAATACACTTAATTTAAGAAATATTTACTTATTTCTAGGTCGTTTTTGCAGTGTGTCTGTTAAACGTTTCTCTAGTCTGTCTAACATCCAGACAAATGAACGGATCTCTGTCGTCCTCTTTGTCCAGACGGGCGTCGTCTCAGGCTCCAGCCTGGCGTCGACTGGGTGAGATCGAAAGCCGTGTCCGGAACCGACAGCAGGAGCTGCAGCAGGCCAAACGGGCCACGCAGGCAGCGGCCGTCCAGAACACCGAGGCCTCCGTGGAGCCGTCAGAAGACTCTGACTCCGAGCAGAGCCGCAAGGGAAACCGCTTCCTCAAAAAGACGTCAGCAGCAACCGCTGAAGGAACGGACGCTGCTCCGCCTGCAGGCATTGGCGTCAGGTCCAGATCAGGAGGCGGTTCTGCTGAGGTCCGTTCTGGAGAGTTGGAGAAGAAGCAGAGGAGAGAAGGGAGTGCAGTAAGTCTGGAGAGTGATGAAGAAGACATAAAGGAACTGCTAGGTGACTCATTCAACAGACTTTCCTCAGGAGGAAGTCCACACGTGGTGGGTTTGCTTTCTCTTCTTGCTTCCTTTTCAGGTCATCTGACCTTTAACCCCCTCTGATCTTAGCATCTTGATCCTCTCAGTGACCTGTTCTTGGAATTCTTAACGCTGTTCTCTCCTCTCTTACAGACACTCAGCCATCCCAACAGGAGGGGGGGAAGCTCCGCCGCTGCCGGCCCTCCATCGTCCTCTAACACCGCACCGCCTCGCTCTCCTGCGTCTCCTTCACATCGCCGCTCCCCGTTTCGATTCACCGGCCAGGCCCAGGTCCAGTTCAGTCCCTCTGCGCTCTCCCCATCGCCTCCTCCCTCCTACCTCCCCACCTCCCACCCAGAGAGGCCGGGCTCCTCTCAGAGGCCCGGGAGTCAGCAGAGCTCCCGCTCGTCCTCTGCTGAAGTGCTTTCTCTGGAGGAGTTGTTCCCGGTGGGACCTGACTCTGACCATCAGCACAGCATCCTGAGTTCCGTTTCTTCAGAAGGTGAGTGGGGGCCCCTCAGGGGGCCGCATGACCCTTTAATCATGGCTGCATGTTGAACCGTCACAGAGCTTTAACAGCCAATCAGCTGTTCCTCTATCAGAACCACTTGTTTATTCCTGATGATCTGAGCAAACAGCTATGATCTTATTCTCTTCACAGTGTCAGCCATAGTCCAACCGTCTATGGGGAGAATTGTGTACCATTATTGTGACAAAGAACATGTTCTGTGAATAAAAATTTGAAAAAATATGCTACCCAAAAATTAAGCTTTTAGAAACTTCTTTATATATATATTTTTTTTTTTAAAGTTTTGAGGAAAACAGATTTTATGTTTTCATATGGCTTTCTTTTCTTTTTTTTTTTTTCCCATACTTTGTTCCCAAAAAGAATCACATTTTACTTCTTTATCTTTTTCAGATTAAATTGTACAAATGGCATTGTTTTAAAATAGCACTTTCCAGATCACCTGTGCTTCTTTCTGGGGGCGGGCTTTCCTCTGGAGTGAGCAGCGGAGGTGCATTTCTATTGGTCGGCTGGACGTCGGGCTTGAAGTGAACAGAATGTGATCAGAGAAACACGATTTCAGAAGAATGAAATTCAAAAAGCTTAATCTGAAAAAGAGAAATGAGAAAAATGACATTGAAAATCGAAAATCTAGGAAAACAATTAAAAAAGTAAAACAAAAAATATTTTTTTTCTTTTTATTTTTTTTATCTGAGGAAACAGCAAAGTTACTCTGGAAACCTTTTTCAAAGATTTCAAGAGTGTCCTGTTAAACTCTGTGAGGTGGACAGTGCCTGTACCTTCTGTAACGCAAAAGATTGTGGGTAACCATACAGCTCCTATTGGTGGCTAGGAACATCAGGAGCTTTGTCTGCTAGCTGCATTAGGAAGCATTCTGCTCCCTGTTCCTAGCTCCTTCCTAACCTCCAGCCTTATTGAGACGGCTCTTATTTTAGCGACAGTGGAACAAACATAGCCTCGTGATACCATCCTGATCTCATGGGCTTTTAAGTTTCACTTTCGCAGATCAGTCTGGAGACTCTCTGTTAAAGAAAATTTGGAGCCGTTCACCAGGCGAGCGTCCAATCAGCGTTGGCTTTGAGGCGGGTTGAGGTGT
Organism: Cyprinodon brontotheroides; assembly: GCA_018398635.1. Classification (NCBI taxonomy): domain Eukaryota; kingdom Metazoa; phylum Chordata; class Actinopteri; order Cyprinodontiformes; family Cyprinodontidae; genus Cyprinodon; species Cyprinodon brontotheroides. Next base: position 4,469,421 of record JAGKQL010000017.1, read on the forward strand.
GACGCAACGCGAAGCGCGACAGTTCAGTCTAAAGAACATGGCGGCTTCATCCCGATGAAACTAAGCGTTAAGCGTGGCTATCGAGCAAGTTTTATTGGAATTACAGAGTATTTCTTCACTGAAAGAAGAGCAAAACACTGCTCTGGAGGCTTTTCTCAGAGGAAAAGATGTTTTTGCTCTTCTCCCGACTGGATTTCGGCAAGAGTAGCCTGGCTGTTAGTCGCGTCATATGCTTCATTGATCTGATTGGTTTTATTTGGTCCGTCTATCACCAACATAGGCCAATCAGCTAACCCAGTATTTTCGCCCCTTCCCAAAATTACTTCAGCGGAAGGTTTCCAGATGGATATGCGGAGCAAATCCATCTGGCGGAGCCAGGTTAGAACAAACCACCGTGTGGCTTAAGCCCCATTGACACTGGTCTTTTGAAACCGCGCTGAGATCGGTCCGAGCACGGTAACCGAGATAACTGTTGAGTTGCTGTTGAATGGCACGCAGAACTGAACAGGACCGTGCCAGAAACAACCGAACCACGCTGACATGGTACCAGTTCATCAGTAGGGCTCGGGGCGGTTCAGTTCTGGCTCGGTTCTCAGATAAGAAAGAGCGCATTAGCAGACCGCGTCCTCTCCTTACAGTCAGCCTCCATAATCATCAGGGTTTCTGAGGGTCATTAAAAATCATTAAAAGTCATTAAATTATTATTTTTTAAATTAATTGGCATCAAAATTCATTAAATGGGACTATCATGGCAATTTTAACATAAGTGGCTGGAAAACGAGAAATTCGGGACATGGCTGCAGCCTGTCGATGGTAAAGATTACGAAGGACATAAGAGTAATGGGTACTTATTGATGGCATTAAAATTATTACTAAGAGCATTAAATTAGAGTTGCTCCTTCCTGTATAAACCCTGATCATGAAATTTCAGAGATTCATAAAAATACTAGCTTCCCTCCTGTGCCAAATGATTTCCAGTGATGATCCTGCTTAGCAGTGTGATCAACGTCCATCATCGTTTCCCTTGTCTGGAGGCCCTGATTAGATTATCGTTTTTCGTATCTACTTCCCAAAAACTGACTCTGTCAAGGCAATTCACCAAAGGCTGCCTTCTTCTCCTGACTCTCCGCAAACAACGAAATATCACAATTATAACCAAACTTCCTGAATTGGCGCCGCCATGTTGGTTTGCTAGTTTACCTCTAGAGAGCAGTAGTACCGTAGATCGTCACTAGGAGGCGAGGAACCGTGCTAACATGGAGTGTAAACGGTCGTAAGGAATCGAGCGCGGCTCAGTTAACTGATCCAAGCTTGATCTGAACTCCTCACGGTTCGGTTTTCAGAGGGTGGTGTAAATGGGGCTTTTGTGTCCTTACTGATTTGGGTCAGTTGCCATAGTAACAGACTCAGAGGGAGCCAGCTTCATAAAACCCAAATGACAACAAACTAAACCAGACTTGGCCTGTTTTATGAAACAGCTGTCAGATTCCTAATGGTAAGAACATTCAGTCTATCATTTTTCTCCCTCAATGTGAAAACAAAAGCCATCAGATGACTGGTTGGAGCTAGCCTGACATAGTCCTACTCAATTCTAGTCAGAATGAGTCTGATACTGCTCCATAGAGCTGTGATTATGGAAGCGTGTTTTGAACGAACCAGGAAAAAAATGCCTCTGCTCTCAATTGGATAGACCTACAACCAATAAGAACAGCAGTGCGTGGCGTATGTTAAGCGGCGCATAGTTGTTGTCAACAAAAATCAAAGCGTGCAGTTGCGCGCCTAGAATAAGAAGATGAGCCTTGATAGCGTTTTCTCTGTTCCTCTTTTTAAATTAATTTGCTGTCGATATCTTCTAGAACAGACCTAATAGCAGAATCTATTCACCTCAACTCTCCAGCGGCAGCCATTGTTGTTGTCACCCAAAGCGCGCTTTGGTGGCGTGGTTGGCTACGTTACTGTTGATCATCTGTCCATCATCATTATAAAGCCACGCCCTGACAATTTGATTGGCCCGCCATATATTGTGCAAGCATACTTTCGCTACTATTAAGCAATGCCAGACCGAACTTCCGACCTCAAGCGTTGTAGGCGGGACTAAGTTTGGAATAGCACCAAGCTAGGTTGGAGCCTGAACCACTGTGAAAGTTTCTGAGGTATTACGTCTAGATACTAAAAACAGCAGGGAGATGAGGTCCAGTGTTAAAGCCTTAGAGTTGAAGAGAAGCCTGAAGCTTCCTCCATGTTGGTTCTGCAGATTTCCGGATCAATGTGAGGACACTGGATGAGCTCATCCCTGCATCTACAGAAGCTGCAACAGAGGAGCTGGAAAAACAGGTGAGAAATGAACGAAGAGCAGTGAAATAAACTTTAACAAGATCAGTGTTTTCTTTCTCTGATGTTTTTAAATTCATTAAAATGTTGTTGCTGCTAAAACCGAACCACTGCAAGCTGGTTGACCCGGTTCCTGGATCCCACGAGGAGGAAGAGGTGGTGCCGGACTATCAGAGCGACTTTGATTCTAGCGCCGGGCAGATCTCAGAGCACCTGGGAGATGATGATGATGATGATGATGAGGAGGAGGAGGAGGAAGCAGAGGTCAGAGAGGAGGTTTCCACGACCGAAAAATCTCACAGCAACCCAGATGACGATTGTTCCAGCGCTTCCTTTGAACCGAGTCACTCCAGTGTCTCCTGGACTCGGGGTCGCAGTCAGAGGTCAGAGTCGCCGCGCAGCAGGCGGAGCTCCTCTCAGCGATCAACCAGGAGGAGCTACACAGACGCAGCCGTACAGACCCACCCCGATCCAACTGGTCAGTCAGCCGCACATCTGGACAGTCCTGTCATCAATCTTTCAATCTTCTAACACTGGTTCTTTGTTTCTCTGAAGGTGTGGCCCCTGTGGACCCCACAGTGAGCAGGATGTACCTGAAGCCCATTCCTGCTGTCAGTGCAGAGAGACTGGAAGGTAGGTCTGCTGCTTCTGGTCCACTACAGGGGAACTGAAAACCAATTAGGGGCTGATTTTGAACCAAACAAGTGAAAAAGTTCAACAAAATGAAAACATGATGGTGTTTTATCACATTTACCTATAAGAAAGGAGCTCTCCTCCTGTGAGGACGGCTCCGTCATAAAACGTCCATCTCTGACAGCCTTCCTGGACCTAAAGTGGCAATTTGTCTCCATCTGTCGACAGATTGCATGGATTGCGGGAGGCTTTGCATGAGATTCAAAAGTCCTGTTATTAGCCGTTACCATGGGAACAGTAATATAGCATCCAGTAATACATGAATGAAGATCAATGTAGTATTCCTTCTATAAAGACTCCAAAAACTTTAAACATCAAAAAAACAAATATTTCACTTTGGTTTAACTGTATTTATCGACTATAGAGACAGAGTTTATATGTTTCTCCATTTTTACATTTTGCTTCATTCGATGCTTCAGACGTTCTGCAGACTTTAGGCCACATCCCCGTCCTGTTCAGCACAGTAGAACTCAGTATTCCTTCGTTTTAGCAGCTTTGCTGATCATCAAACGATGAGCCGATGAGGTCACACTCACCATCCTTATTCCTTCTCTTAACAGAAATCAAAGGGGGGAAATATGCATTAGCTTAGAGGAGCAAACAAACGTATTAGTTTATGATGATGAGTCCCAGATATGTTATCATAAATATGTTTTGCAAAGCATCATATAACTTTCAAAGGCACCATTGTAAAGGAGAACAGCTGAGCTGCTGTTGAATTAATGAATCCTGGGAAAGTGATGAAGCGGCAGAATCTCTTATTTCCTCTCAACAACAGTGACATCATGTGGTCCTGCAACATTATCACCTTTGACTTGTAGTTTATGTATTTCTGTTGCCCATTAGAACATCCACAGGGAATATTATCAAGCAGTTTTCATTTCTGATTGACAGCCATCAGCCTGTTCAACCCGGCTGGATTCGCCCTCAACGAAACGCTGAAACAGCAGCTGGCCATGACCAGGCGGTTCATGGAGCGCAGCGATCAGCTCCACGCCGCCCTGCTGAGGAGCCTGGAGCCGCCTAACTACAGATACACCACGCTGGAGGAGACCATCCATGTAAGGCTAACACTCTTTTGGGTTATTTTTTGTCCATCAACCATCCAGCCTTTCTAGAAATGAAGATTAAGGTCAACTTCAAAGTTACGTTGTTAAATGAATTGAAGCAGTAAGGAGATAAAGCGCTAACATGGCACTGATGGGAGGGCGAAGCCATGAGGGGGATGCAGCTAACATGGAAGCCGGGCGTCCTGATCCAATAAAATCAACATGGAACTTAAAATAATCCCCAAAATAATCCAGCAACACACTGATGACCCCCTAATAAGACATGTTCACCTAATTAATTCATCTATATTCATTCCTACATATAAAGCAATTCTATATTTTTTAAATAGATTAATTCATCTTCATATTTAATACTTTTATGATTGTCTTTTTGTTTATTTATGTCATGGGGCATCTAATAATTGTGTGTTTCACAATGAAGTGGTTCATTCATGGTTTAATGTGAAATGTACAATCTATTTACTTCATGGTACATTCATTTATTTCATGGTCCATTCATATTTATTAGGGATGCACGATATAATCGGCCCCCTATCGGTATCGGCCTTAAAACTGAATATCGGACATCGGCCACCCCACCTCGATATTTAACCCGATATTTGATCAGCTTCTGAGTTTCTAAAGTCTAAAAAAAAAAAAAAAATACTACTTCTTCTTCCTCAAAAACTTCTTTTTTACAGACTTAAAAAACTTCTAAAGACCAGAGGGAAAATATTGATACATTAAAATATCCCAATATCTTCATATGCTGGATATATTGCCATTTAAAAAACACCATATCAATCTCTTTTACTAATGAAATATTGCTATATGTCATCGGTATGCTACTGAAATCCCCCGAAAATTCACAAAATTTTGCCATATTTTTATATATGTTGATATATGGGACGCTGTATCTGATCTATTTTACTAACAAACATCTCACAAGAATTTGCAAAATATCACGAGAGTTTGTAACAGAACGATGAAATTTCAATGAGATTTTGAAAGTAAAATAGATCGATACCGCGTTTTTAAAAATCAATTTGATATCAGCATATGAAAAATATATTTGAGTATATTATTTTTCAAAGTGTCAGAAATGGATAACAAAACTGCTATTTTCAATGACTACTTATTTTTGTCCAGCTTTAACATCGGTTTCGATATCGGGTTATCGGCTTACATGAGTTTTAAAATATCGGCATATCGGATATGGCCAAAATCCCAATATTGTGCATCCCTAATATTTATGTATGGATTTTCATTTCCACCACTGCAGCTCTGGAAGTTTGTGGTAATTTAGAGCTTTTTATCGTTTAGGCCTGAGTTTAATTCACTGGTTAACTGCAGCAGGATAATCCAGCTCCAGAAAGTAGAGATTAGTTCCAACTATTTGCATTTCCAGCTCTACAGCACAGACTAAAGGCTAATGACCTGGTTAAGTTAACAGGATGAAGGAAAACTGGGCTGCATTTTTAAATTTGTGGACCTGGATTATGGAACAGTGGATTATTCACCTCTGCTGTTCACAAAGAACAGGACTAAGAGAGAGAGCAAGGAAGAATTGCACCAAAGTAATTTTAGAAATACAGCAGGTCAAAGGTTCATATTCAGCTCTGATAGACTCATTCATTCATGTATGGAGTGAATTTTGTTCCATTTTTGCAATCAAGAAATAAAATTGCAAAACATTTTTAATGAAAAGGTTTTGTGTGTAACAATGCAGCTTTCTTTTTTTTTTTTTTTTCTTAATTCTATAGTTTGGATTGAGCTTCACATTCTCTTCACTTCTGGGGGCGGGGCTTACCTCTGGAAAGCAACGCAAAGAAGTATTTCTATTTGTCTGCATAAATGTTAGCAACAACATTTTCTTGGTCAAGAGAGAGCATCAGTATAGGATTTAAAGTGGAGAGAACATTATACTGTATGTAAAATGCAATTTGAAAAGAATTATATGCATAAAATTCAATCTATAAACATAAATTAACATAAACAACAAAAAATGAAATACAATCGTACAAAACAAACTTCCAAATTTTAATTTACATAATTTTTTTAAGTTTCTATTCCCAAAAAGTGTTCTTTGTGTTCAACTACCTTATTTTCACGACTATTAGGCGCATATAAACGTCTTTTTTTTCCCCTCTTAAAAATGTGCGGTGCTCCCTTTGGCGCGGCGCGCCTCTATGTGTGTTATTACTGGCGGACGTTGTTGGAGACCACCATGAGAACATTAAAGGGGGAAATGTGGGCGTGGATTGTGTATAAAAGAACAGGTATGTTTCATCATCTCCTCATTGAGGAGATGATGAAAGAGTGGCTGAGGGAGTGTGAATGTAAGGAGACCAGGTGGTTTTTTTCCACTCATCACCATCGCTGTTAATCTGTAACTCCATGCGCGCTCCCATCTCACAGCTGATGTGAAAAACATGGTGAAACAAATGAACGCTGTGCTCGCTGTTATTCAACCCTTCGACATCGGTGTGAACCGACGCCCAGCAGGTGCAGCAGAAGCAGCGAGTTTACATGCAAAAGTCAATGGTTCGACGCGCGCCAAGGCGCAGCAAAAGGTCCCCGCAGCGGCGCTTTTGAGCAGCAGGCGCAGCGCTGCCGGGGAGCGCGAAGCGATCTGGCATCGCTACCGCCAACGCGCTGCTGCTGCTCGAGATGGAAAAATTGAAGTTTTGCTGCTGGACGCGCGCCGCATCAACCAATCAGAGAAGCTGATCTGGGAGCTGACAGCGCAGACAGACACAGCGCTGATGATACACATATACAGAGCGCTGTGATCGCCCTCTGAAACAGACCCCCACATACCAGCGGTGCGCCGACAGTAGTGGAATCCCTTCAACAGCAGCCTCTCCTCCAGCGAGGCAAGGAGGCAGGCACCAGGATAATAAAAGCAAACATATTCTGCCGGCAGATTTCTGCATTTTAAGTTAATTTATGCGTCAATAAACTGTTTTAGAGGAGTGATCACAGCAATCTATTGTGTCTGTCTCACCGCCAGCTCCCAGGTCTTATTAATACTTTGTAATAAATACATGAATAAAGCACAATCATACTCAGTTTTTGCTCCCACTATTTTTAAATACGAGTAGAGGTATTTAAAACGTGAGCAGAGGACATGCACCGGTATATAAAACCAGCTACTCTATAGTCCGGCGCGCCTTATAATATGTGTTAAATACAGTAATGGCACACATTACTGAGACTGCGCCTTTTAGTACGGTGCGCCTTATGCTGCGTGAAAATACGGGGTATAACAAAATTCACTCCATATTAATTTTAGTATCAGTTTAGCAAACTGAACCTTCTAAACACAGACTGTACAAACAGCATCCATGATGAAACCTTATGTTTTCTTTTCCCACAGAAAATCCAAGAGCACAGATATCACAAATGTAGAGTGGAGCAAACTTAGAGTCGGTCCTGCAGGAAGTGATGCGACACCACTGCTGCTCACCACTTCAGCCACAGACTCACAGGATGCCTGTCAGAGGAGAACATGGGGATAATAGTTTGATTTTAACAATTAAGAAGTGAACTGATGGAAGAGAACTCTGCATCACAGCTCAGTTTAAGTTGGAAAATGACATGAGGACCACTATGAGCAACATCAGATGTAGAGTTGTTCAGATTCTGATACCAGTATTGGAAATGTCTCCAATACAGCAGAAAACGCCGGCATCGTATCGGCGAGTGTTGGAGTCCAGGCAACGATCCCATACCATGTTGTTTAAAAGAGCAACTGCTCTTAAGACAGTTGCTCTGTGCTGCCACCTGCTGTTTTAGACGGTGAAGAGCTGAACACCTGACACCTGTCCATGACTGAGCTTGCTACTACTATTACTGATTTTTTTATACTGTTCTTTAAAAAAAAATAAATGGCTTAAACTATTATGCTATTTTTATTCCTGTTTCCATTTAAGAGTTTAACCTCAGCCAGAACTTACCACAATGATAATCACAATCATGCAGGCATAGTAGGATTATATATATATATATATACAGGGTTTCCGCGGGTCATTAAAAATCATTAAAAGTCATGTTATTTTTTTTTAATTAAGGCCTTAATTGGCATTAAAATTCATTAAATTTGTTTATTGCGGCGTTTAAAATGCTGTCTTAAAAAAAAAAAAAATTTATAAAAACAATTTCGTCAGACATTATATCAGGATATGTTTGCATGGAACTGCTTCCGGTTGATGGCAAAAATGTATGTTCGGAAAAGAACTTGAGTCGGAGAAAAAGCTAGAGAATGGGGAAGAATGCCAATTTCAACTAAAGTGGTTGGAAAACGAGGAATTCGGGGCTGCAGCCTGTTGACGGGTACCGGTTGGTGGCATTATAATTATTTCTAAGAGCATTAAAAAGCATTAAATCAGTTATTTAATCCTGTATACTCCCTGATGTATGTATATATTTTTTATTTATTTTTTAGTGTTGCACTGATATCAGTATCAGACGGGGCCCCGATCCAACAGTAAAATGATGGTATCGGTGAGTACCAACAAATAGCGCACCGATACCATTTTGAGAGCCAAAATTCAACTATTGTCACCCATTCCAGGAAGGCAATAAAAAGTTCTACTGGATTCACTTTGTATTAGTGCAGCAGGTTGATAAAGCCATGTGTTACAGCTACTCTTGCATCAAAATAGTTTCCCAAAAAATAAAAATTGCCAGAGTAGTCTTAGGAGGAGGTTTTTCGACTCAAAACAGATAAAACAAAAAGCACTCGAGAATTTTCTTGTTTCAAAAAAGGGGTGTTTTCTTTACTTATAAAAAAATAACAGAAATATTCTCAGAGTTGACTTACAAAAAAATTCAAATATAAAGTTAAGTGATGTGTGTGAAAAAACTGTTGCACTCCTCACTCCTTCAAACAAACAATTAGATCCACCTCATCAGCTGCTTCTATTTGTTAATCTCAGGCGGACTGACAAGGTGGAGGAGTTTGACAGATTCTTAATGGTTTAGATTCACTGCGACACAGGACCATGAAATAATTAAATGCACACTGAAATAATTATATTTTTTAATAAAATGAAGACGTATTTTATTAAATTAATGACACATTTATATATTTAATTCCTTATTTATTTAATGAATTCCACATTTAATTGTTTATCGCTGTATTTATTTATTTAATTGTGGCACTTTATATTAGTGACGTGGTTTTAATGAATGAATGACACATTTATTTAATTCCACATTTAATTATTTATTTAATGCTGTATTTATTTATTTAATTTTGCACTTTTTATATCCTCCATATCACACAACCTCAGATCTTCAACATTAATAATTTTGCAAAAAATAAATGAATCTAATTCTTAATAGGCTTCAACACCATGATGGCCATTATTTTACATCCAAGTAGTCTGCAGTTCTTCATATACACACACGTCAATTTCAAAAAGATGGTATCTGCCAATTCTGCACAGCCAGGTATCAGTGCCAAAAAATGGCACCGGCGCAACAGTGATATATATATTTACTGGCATTGGTCAATAAAGAACAAGCATCGGAATCATAGAGAGAAAAAAATGGTACTGGAACATCTCTAATCAGATGCGCACATTGAGGCCACACAGCAATGTTAAAGGAAAAGTCCGGTCAGCAAAGAATGATCAGTGGATCATTATCTAGAACTAAAACTAATACGTTAGCAGTGATTTAATGAATTTAGCATTAATCAGTAAAGATATGCAATCACAGAGTCTGGGAGCGGCCATTTTTGCCCAAATATAGAAAAAAGCTGTTTTCCAGTTCTCTGTATTATGGAACTAAATTTGAGGAAAAAACTGTTTATTGTTTTTCCATTGTTGGTTGAAAAATCAATGATACAAATTCAAATGATACAGAAAAAAAAGTTATTGGTCTAATTGATTTAGTTTATGTTTCATTTTTGAGCTGCATAGATTTTCCGGTGAGCTGGGAATGCGTGAGCAGTGTGTGATTGTGCAGGCCGCAGCAGGAGGCTGAACACCTTTATTAACTGTTAATAAAAACACTTGGTAACGTAAGAAAATGTTTATTTAAAAAAAGAAGAGGTGTTCATTCAGTTACAGTGATTTTTAAGAGTTTGATGCATTCCAACAGAAGGTGCAGAATCTAAGACACTGAAGACAAAGGGAACAACAACCACGATCGTGAGGTTAAAGTTGAAGGCACGGATTCAGGCTTTAGAAGAGGTCATCAGTAGGGGTCATTGAAGGGGTAGAAAGGATGTCCTGCATCCCGGGGAACCCGCTTTCCTTCCACCTGGAGCAGAGAAAAGCAAAGTTAGCGCTCGTCTTTCCACGGGTTAAACCTCTCAGGCTCTGACCTCGGTTCTCACACACTGAATACAAACACTTTTAAGGACTTTCCAGACCCTGTTTTCAGAAATTCAAGGCTCATATGCAGCAGCTTTTGCCTCCTATCTGTAGCTACATTTACAGTGATGGGAATAAGTGTTACATGCAACCTTCCGCCTCATTCATAAAACTGTCAAGTTTGTCTTAATTCCTAATGCACATATTCTGTTAGTCCAATAAACCTCAATTCAATAGTGAAATATTATTGTGTCTAGGGCTGCAACTAACGATTATTTTAAAAATCGATGAATCGGCCAATTATTTTTTCGATTAATCGATGAATCGGACAAAAAATATTTTTATATTAACCTCTTTATTCCAAAATAAACATTTTAGACAGAACAAACAAGCACACAAGTACAGGTTGCTCATTAACTGTACTGGTGCAATATGAAAAAATAAATGTTTGTGTTAAAACTACGCAAACTTACATGAGAAATGTAGCTTTACATCCACAAAATATAGGCTACTTTGTTTCCTAAAGTGCAAAAAGAGACAGGCATTTTTGTTTTTAAAAGCCCCTAAGGGGTTCAAACAACAGGCCCCCCATTTCAACAAATGAGTTTTTTAGACTAGAAGAGTTCTGCCTTTTAAGACAGGAAAGTATAGCAGTTAAAGTTGCTACTTGAGGAAACCATAGAGATAAAATAGCCCTGTGATTCAAATTATAAATTGTATTTGGAATAAAAAAATGAGAGAACTAGGGGTGTTAAAAAACACATCCTCCACAGACAGATATTTACATGGGAATGTGGCAGATAATTAATTGACATATTACTGATCTTGCTGGATTTTATTCTGCTTTACTTCTATAAATTGCAGGATCTTTACTTTATCCTTGCCAGAAGATTTAAACTTTAAAAGCCTTGCCCTCATAATTTGCAAAGTTAATTTATTTATAAAGGCTATTTTAATTATGTGTGATCAATTTGTAGCCGTCAATCCCGGCAGCATGCGCCTTCATTTGCAGTCTGGACGCTGAAAACATCCTGTGGCTCTGACTGCAGCGCTGAGGAAGGATTCCTCGCGGGAGAACGGGGTTGGTATAGGGGAGGCGCCTCCACGGCAGAGTAGGAACGATACATGCTTTCATGTAAGAGTCTCCAAAAGCCGCCAGTGACACCGTAAAAAGTCGCCAGATTTGTCGCTAGTCGCTTTTGAAAAATAGTCGCTGGAGGGGTCTGAAAAGTCGCTGAGTTGGCAACACACTGTGCACCTGCAGCGCTGGCTCGCTCTGCCGTATTTTTTCTTTTTCTTCCCCGTTTCAGTCAAGTGGCAGTGATGACGGGCGGCGCGTACTTGACGACATTCATCAGCGACACAACTAATGTCCGATCGATGATGAAATTCGTTGCCAACGCTTTTAAAAGTCGATTTTTAATCCGATTCGTTGTTGCAGCCCTAACTGTGTCCATCGGTTAATAGATATATAAACACCCAAATATGTAGAAATGAAAATAATTAAGATTAATAGGGGTGTTCAACCTAACAGAGAAACTACCAAATTCCATTATCAGCTAAATATATAAATCTGGAAATATAGAGATATTTCTTTAGAAAAAAATATTGATATAGTTTTAAATAAATACATTTAGAAATCAATCTCTAAATAAGTATTAACTAAATAAAAGAATACATTTCTTATTTGTTGATTTAATGGGGAAATTTATTAATATTTTACAATATTCATTAAAAATGTATTGAACTCTGACTAAAATGTCTCTCCATAGAAATAAGCAGCTGCCCACTAACCTCGATCATGGGTACGATGTAACGCCAGCCTCTGTTTATTGCTGTGATGCTCTTCATTTCTTCTGCTTCGAGGGTAAAGTCAAACACCTGAAAGAGAAATAAAAGTTAAAATAACTTTCAGCTAAAAACAGAAGCACAGAAAGTCCTGAAAGTGTTAAACGTAGGGCCGACCTGGATGTTCTCCTTGATGCGGGACTCCGTCACGCTCTTGGGAATAGTTACCACTCCTCGCTGCGTCTGCCATCTGCAAACAGTTCAACACGGTGATTGAAGGCAAAGAACTCTGAACATTTTATAAAAATGTAAATGTCATTATTTTATTTGTATTAATTTACAGGAATGCTAGGAATGTTCTGATGTTTTAACTTCAAACAGGGAGAATAAATGATTCTCCCAGAAAAGGAAAAGTAAGTTTCCTTTCTGTAAGTTCCTTCTGCAATAAAACTGCACAAGGAACCATCATGCTTTATCATGTGTAAACATCTGGCCCCTCCTGACAACCTCTGGCCCCCCAGCACCAACTGGCCCCTCCTGTTACTCCTTTGAAGTCTGATAATAAAGACAGGGGACAGAGACGTCCCAGCAGAGTTGACCACAGACATTCAGGGAGTGAAAATTCTCCACGTGTCTTCTCTTCTCTTCTGCAGAAAAGTAACTTTTGTGTTTGTGTTGATCTTATTTCCAGGACAACAAGGGTTATTATTTAACCTGACTCCACCAGATGGATTTGCTCCGTTGAAGTAATTTTGGGAAGGGGCGAAAATACTGGTTTTAGCTGATTGGCCTATGTTGGTGATAGGCGGGCCAAATAAACCAATCAGATCAGCGAAGCATATGACGTAACAGATCGGCGATGAAGAGGAGCCAATTGAAGTAGATCAAACTTCTGGTTTAAACCAGTCGGGAGAAGAGGCAAAACATCTTTTCACTCTGAGAGAAGCCTCCAGAGCAGTGTTTTGCTCTTCTTTTCGGTGAAAACATACTTTTCTGTAATATTATAAAACTTTTGCTCGATAGCCCGCGCTAGCGATGGTAACATGGCTGGAAGCCGCCATGTTCTTCTTGCCGGGACTGGAACAATGCGGCGGCGGCGGCATTGTTATATTTTTTCTCCAGCCGCCTCAAAACCAAGCAGTTGGGCGTTAGATTTTGGTGAAACGGCTCCAAATTTTGTGGAGCGTTCCAGTCTCACAGACTGATTAGTGAAAGTGCCAAACTTGAAGCTCTAGCAGGATGGTCATCACCCCACTAGTTATTATTTAACACACTATTTTAAATTATCCTAGAAATAAGTAAAACTTTCTTGAATTAAGTGTATTTACCCTTAATTTGAATAGGTAAATGGGATTGTTTTCCAAAGGAATGAGCATTTTTACTCAATAATATGCAGTTGAAATAAGACAATGTAAATGTGTTTTCTTATTTTAAATCTAAATTGCCTTCTTTCATTGGCAAAATGTGTCTTTTATCTCCTCAATTCAAGAACAAATGCACTTATTTTAAGAAAAAATGACTTATCTAGATTTCGATTTTTTTCCAGCACACTTCAGGCCACGTTTCTGTTTCAATACAAGTCTGGCTCATAATCAGAACTGGGGAAGATGGAGATGCATCTGCGTCTCTGGTAGCCTGAGGAGATCCGTGGGCCCCGCAGATGGCAGGGCAGGACAGTCATGCCATCAATGCTAGAAGGTTTGCTGTGGCTCAGATAAACCAACACATTTCTCTATCTGCATAAATTTATTTAAAAAAAAAACTGTGATTCTAGTAGCCACTAGTTTTATGCATTTACGCCACTAAACATCAACGGGTCGCCGGTGGTTTTAATGAGGTTAAATATAAAACACATCTGTGTTTACTTTAAATAAAATCACCTCAGGTTATGTTTAAAAAAACGGTTTCTTATTGCATAAATACCAATTAATGGACATAAAATCACCTCATCTTAGTGCAAAGCTGTATAAGTGATATTGTTGCGTTCTAAGAAAGAAAAAACAGTCTCATTGGAATCTGCCTTTTTTTTTGTGCACTAAATTTTAAACACTAAATTTTTATCTGGTGAAAATTCAGCTGCAAAAAAACGAGACTGCAAAAAGTTTGACTGAAAATGTGTTGACCTTTTGGTGAACTCAAGCCGACCGATCTACACTCGATGCAGTCGCGCAGCT
>JAGKQL010000017.1:4519622-4532193 GCA_018398635.1 Cyprinodon brontotheroides
TTCCCATACAGGAAGAAAGCTAAAAACACACAAATGACAGATATATTTTTTAACAATTATTTAACTGAATTCACAAACTTTGTTTTAGCAGGGAACAAAACAAATCAGTTTTTAAAGCCACAACATAACCAGTGCTAAGTCTTTTTGCAGCTTAGCAACAAATTCTTGTATCGGTTTTCTTTAGTATGTTTTGTGTTTCGTAGGCTTCGCATGTGTGACTCCACTGCCTTAATTCCCATCGCTCTAAGCTTTAAATCGCTTCTTGCACAAAATCCACTGAGCCTCATGTATGTTCCCTGGTTTTAGCCATGGAGAAAACTCTTGGCTGGAGGCAATTTTGGCTACATTTACACTTGATCATATTTTCCAGATAAAAAGTTAATGGCGCATCTCCCAAATGTCCCTGCCGCAATAACGCTTTTATTGGTTCCGCTTATCGGGACGGAACCAATAATGGTGAGCCATTTTATTTTTTTATAATACACAAAAATTGTCAATTTTAACTGATTTTCTTTATTTAGATTACAAGCAAAATAAAATGTAATAAAAAATAATCCTATTTTATGATGTTTTAAAAATTAAGACCAACGAAAGACTGATTTAATACCAATTAAGGGCTTAGTTTTTATTTTGAAGAATTCAATGCCTTTTAAGACTTTTAAGAACCCTGTCTGTGGTTAAAATTTAGAGCTAAGAAAATTCAGTGTTTAAAATTCTGTGTACGAAATAAAGGCAGAATCCAATGAGACTGTTTTTCTTCCATAGTCTTTCAATGGTAAAGTTTAATAAATGCTCTGCAGCTCTCAGATTTGTCTCTCTTTTTCTGAATGACAGCTGCCAGCTCCACAGTGGGAGCCTCCACTCCCACCAAACACAACTTATAATCTCTACAGTCCATTTCTGCTGTGGAACCAACTTCTTACTGCAGATGTTTTCCTTTAAGCTCATGAAGCATGAAAACACGCTACCTTCATACTCTTCCTCGTTGTGCAGGTGGCTGTCATCGATCAAGTTGAGCAGACGCAGAACCGGTGAAGGCAGCAGAACCAGATCCTCGATATGTGGCGCTGAAACACACAGGCGCTCACAGGTTAATAGAATAGGGAGGGAACTGCAGACGTGTTAAAGGTCTCCACCTACCGAAGGGGATGCTGAAGAAGGGGCTCAGCAGGGCAGCTTCAGCGGTGCATCTCTGCTTTGGATTGTTGAGTAACATGCTGCATACACAGAGTTCACTGCAGACGGTATGGAAGGACAGAGGCAGCGGCTAGAAGACCAGGCTTACCTTTTAATAAGGTCTCTGAGGTGGTAAACTGGGATGGCGGGGCACATGGCGCCGTTACTCGCAAAGATGTGGTTGACGATGGCGACGCTGTTGTCCTGCAGGGCAGAAACAGAGGAGGTGAGATCTGATCAGGGTTATCAACAAACCGGGTCGAATTGGGTTCTGCAGCAGTACCTTCCACTCCTGGGAGCGGACCGTGTCCTTCAGCTTGATTCCAGAGAACATCTCCAGCAGGATGACGCCCAGGCTCCAGAGGTCGATGGCAGCTGTGCAGCCAGAGTCTCCCTCCATCCCTGCCTGGGCCAGACAGTTCTGGAGCTCCGCCTCCGGGGCTCGGTACCCGTCTGTCTGGATGTACTTCACATCCTGACAAAGGAAGAGAGAATTTGAATGAACCCAAACGTCTTCCGGTTATGTTCCATTTCCAACATAGCTGCCAACCTGGTTTCCCTGTTTGAAGCTCAGGCCGAAGTCGATCAACTTGAAGCACTCGTCGTCGGCGCTCCACAGGATGTTGCGCGGTTTGAGGTCGGCGTGGACGTAACCTTCCCTGTGGAGGAAGGCGAGAGCCTCCAGGATGTCTCTGGCACAGTGCTGCACCAGCCACATGGAGTGGCCCTTCTGGGATCTGATCCAAAACACCAGAGGACATATTCATGTAGATTTTATTTAAAACTACGATAAACTAAAAACTGTGTAAACATCCGTTGTTTAATGAACTCATTTCATTCATTATTTGCTCGCATGAATTGATGAAATAACTTTGCTTTTGTATCTATGCATCGATCCAACAGCCAATGATCCGATGCATCAATACGCCCCGCAAAGAGAATCGATTCATGTTTTTTTTCCGGCCCATTTTTATCCATTTGGTCCTGGGCGTAATTCTCCTCCCATGCTGCGTGGCGCTTAAACCTATTTTACCCTCCTACCGCCCTGGTTATACTCTACAGCAGTGTGTTGCAGTGAGCTTGACACAGACATTTTTAAATTATGCTCAATATTGAAGCGTGGTCGTGCGTAACACACGCTGTGGGTCAGATACGCCGAGGCGGCGCAGGAAGTGAGGGCGAAGTTTAGTCCGACGCAACGGAGGGACATGAGGGCCAAAAAAGAGGAGATCCAGGTGGAAAAGGGTCCCAGCGTTTTCGCCAAGACTCTCGCTTCTTCTAGCTGGTCAAACTTCACGCAGTCGCTTCCTTACAATTTTCGGGTCATAAAAACAAAACAAGCCGGCCTCCTGTCTGCAGCACTGTTTTGCGGTCAGCTACAATGTGGGAGAGGAGCAGCGGAGCCGCTCTGTGGAGGGGGCGGGGACGTCTGGAGCCGAGGTATTGCATTGCACTGATTATGTGCAGTATTTTTGATGCAAAAGCCTTTCAGAATCTATAACGCAGGGGAATTATTATTTTTCAGTGAATTATGTTTTATTAGAAATAGGTGGAGGACAACTTTTCTACTTGTTATTTGCTGTAGTTTCTCAAGAAAATGCATAACGATATTACAGCTTTCATTGATTTATTTCAAATTTAAAACATTGTCTAGCCTGTAAAGTGTAAAAAAACAATAAAAAATGAACCAATGAATCGAATTAATCGAATCGTGATCGTGGTGTATTCTTGAGTATGAAAAATAATCGAATCGTTGGGTCAGGAAATCGATACTGAATCGAATCGCCATGATGGATGTGATTTACACCCCTAGTAAACATCCGTTGTTTCATGAACTCATTTCATTCATTATTTGCTTGCATGATGGGATGAAATAACAGAAATGCTTTTGAACTCATCATGAAGCTTTTCTAGAAATAAATCCAGAGAACACATGAAGATAACCTTTAGGGTAGAACCGCCTCACTGGGACATTCTGTCATCAGCGGCGGCGCTTACCTCCCAGTGTACTGTACTGGAGAGGTACAATGCTGAGTTTTGAGTTTTCATACCAAGAGCCAGCTCTCAGAGGGCCAAGGTCCCCACCATTGATTGCCACCCATCACACATTGCACCCGACCCCTTTGTCCCCCCCTAAGAGTAGTGATGTTTGCTCTTTGGGCTGTGCTCCGCCGGGCTCCATGGGTAAAAGCCCAGCCACCAGGGAACACTAGGTCCATTTGTGTTACTGATCATAAGAGGTCCTTATGCTGCTCTTTGTCTGTTCCCTCACCTAGGACCTGTCTGCCTTGGGTGACCCTACTAGGGGCATAAAGCCCTCAGACAGCATAGCTAAAGGCTGATTTATATTGAGAAACCAGGCCGTCTGCGTGAGTGTCGCAGTGAACGCAAATGTGCCCCCGTCCTTCCGCAGACGCTCTGCTGCACCTCTCCCAAATTGTAGGTGACCGCAAACAGTGCCACAGACAGGAGGCCTCTGATTGGTCCAATCTACATCCGCTCTACACTATGAGTATTTCCTGTTTGGTACCTTATTGGCTTTTTTTGTTTGTATGACCGCCATTGTGGAAAACGACTGGTGAGAGATGGACCAGCTAGAAGAGCGAGGTGCGCGAGAACGCTGGGACCCTTTTTCCACCTGGATCCATGTTCTTTTTGGCCCTCATGTCCCTCCGTTGTCTGACAAACTTGCCCCACTTCCTCACTGCCTCGACCGGATCTAAACCCACAGTTTGTTTATGATTGTCCCGTTTGCGTTGTGGGGTGGAATAACATATCGCAGACCACGCTTCAATATTCGGCATAAATCAGAAATATCTGCGACACACTGCTGCGGGAGCATAACCAGTCCTTAAGGTCATTGGGACACTCAAACCCTCCACCACGATAGTGTGGGTGGATGGATGGATGTTGTGTTTTCCTGAAGCGAAACTGTGTTCTTATCCTCTGCAGTTGTAATTATTTGTGACTTTTGCACATTAATGTTCCATTTGCTTTTTAAAGTGTTTTTCCGCTCCTTTAATTAAACATTTTTGTTCACACTCATTTCTGTGTAATATAGCGGCACTGGAGAGGTTCTATTTCTTTCTGTTTATGAAGCAAATAGATTTATATCTGGTTTGAATTCACCTTTTCAGATTAAGCTCAGGAAGAACAGGTTCCAAAATGCTGTTTGAGACGGTGTTGAAAATAAATGTTAACATTTTGCATTTTCCTGAAGTTATTTAATTCTCTTCAATGGTAAAAGTAGTTATGCTTAAATTTCGTGACTCGCATGTTTTGATATTAGTTTGTATTGGTATCGGCTTTTATCGGAAATCAGAACTTCTGGTTTTGGAATATCGACGTATCAGATATCAGCAAAAAAGGCAACATCGTGCATCCCTACCTCCCACCCTTGACGCCGCTGCTGCGTCTCACCAGCAGCTCCGACACGCTGACATCCAGGAGCTCCAGCAGGAGGCAGCGGGTGGCGACGCCCACACAGCTGTGGTTGGTGAATACGCCGTACAGCGTAACTGAGAGACAAACAAACATATAGAAGCATTCAACGCATTTTCCAACATTGGTTGAAATAAAAGGCCTTTTCTATTAAAATCATTTCTAATTCATCCTATTGACAACCAGTTGTGCTTAGAAGGAAACAAAGTCACGTTTAAATGATTTTATCTCAATCAAATTGGTGAGTTCCTAGAAAATCAGCATCATCAAAGCCTGTCTGCAGACGGCTCAGGGATTGCATTTTTAGAAACCTAATAAATCCTAATAAAAGTAGACTCTTATAAGTACCTATGCATCGCTGTAGAGCTAATTGAAGAGTGTCAGGCAGGAGCATCGCCAGTCAGAGAAGGATTCGAGACGGCATTAAAGCACTGGAAGAAAACTGCAAGAAATGACGTAAGAGAAGAACATAAAAAAGAAAGGTAAGCTGCTCCTTTAGATGAGAACAAAACGCATTTCTTTTCTGGCGGGAGACGCTAATACAGCTTTGCATTGGAAAACTGACACTGAAGATATATCATCTGATTGGGAACATGGAGGGAGGCAGCATCATGTTGAGGGGATTCAAGACAGCTCAGCAAATAGTAGACTCTTATAAGTACCCAGGTGTTCATCTGAATAACAAAAACTGGACTGGCCTCACAACACTGAGGTCTTCAGGAGGTGCTGTCAGAGCAGACTCTTCCTGCTGAGAGACTGAGGTCTTCTGGGGCAGGGGCGTTCCTAAAGACCTTCTATGACTGCTGTTGTGAATCAGCCATTTTCTATGGAGCAGTGGCTTATCTGTAACTAACGCTATGTTCACACTGCAGCCTGAAGTGACCCAATCCCATTTTTTGGCCCATATGCAACCTGTATCTGATCTTTTCATGAGTGTCTGAATAACACAGATCCGATTTTTTCCAATGCAACCCAGGCCAATTTGGCTATGTGGTCCTGAATCCCATACGAATCTGATCTTTCAAATGCGACCTGCATTCTGAACGCCAGTTGTAATGCATTCATCCAACCTGAACTCCAATAATACCCCACAAAGGTCACTATTCTGGGTCTTAATATGAAGAAGCGGCAAGAAAAACAACAAACATGGCAGACGGTGATGCAGGGAGAGCAGTATTTATGTTTAACTATCTTGTGTTGAGAAAAGATCGCTAGATGCACCGCACTACCATTATCATGTCCACTTCCATAAACACAGAGCACGCTTGGCCTGTAACGCCATTGCATCCCTCTACCACGCATGCGTGGACACTTAGGTTTTATGACTGCAGTTCACACAGGAGGTCACATACTAGTGGGTTGTCACGCATACTAAACTTTTCTTCAACTCGATATCACCGATACTAAGGAAAATATCCGATACTCGATACCATTTTCGAGCAACCACAAGGATAAAACAAAGACTTCAAAATCCTACAGAAATATTTTTTCATTACTAAATAAATACCATAAATAAAACAAAGGTTGTATGCAAAGCACTAATTATTAAGCAAGCTTGATAAAAAACTTATAAAATTAAGTGTTCCTTCCTTGGCTATGCTTTGCACACATAACAATGACACTAGCCAAAACCAGTTAAGAAACAAAAATAATTTCAGCAGCTACACCTCTTACAAAACAACAAAAGTCTGAAACTGAAAAAATGCACAGAATTATTCAATCACACATTGTTGTTCTCAAAGTGCATTGTCCTCTACTCTGCACTTTAGATGAATGACTGCTTAGGTGCCACTGGTGGTGGCACTGTATCGATACTTTTAAAAATGAAGTTTTGTATCCGGATACAACGCTTCAGTATTGATACTTTTTGAGTATCGATACTTTTGACACAGGAGGTCACATACAAGTCGGATTTCACAAATAAATCGGAAATGAGCATCAAGGCTCTGCAGTGTGAACGTAGCCTAAGAGAAATCAGCTGGATAAGCTGATCAGGAAGGCCAGCTCTGTGATTGGATGCCCTCTGGACTCAGTGCAGGAGGAAGGAAACAAAAGGATCCAAACTAAATTAACATCTCTGTTGGATAATGTTTCCCATGCTGGTGCTGAACTGGAGAGCTCCTTCATTGAGAGACTGCTCCACCCTAAATGCACCAGGGAGCGTTATCACAGATCCTTCACTTCCAGCAGCTGGAAGACTCTATAACCAGCACTGTTCCCAACAACCTCGATAAGTTGTTGATATATTTTGCAGTTTCTACCGTAGTCAATTAAATAACATGCTGCTGTCATTTTGCACATCTCTGATGTTGCTGCTATTTGCAAATATCCATTACTGTAAAAATTTACATTGCTGTATATTGGTTATTTATTTACCAAGTGCACAGTTTATATTGTTAAAACACTTTACAGTACAGTATTTTATGTGTTTATCTTTTAACTCTTCACTATTATGTCATTCTTATAGATTTCTCTAAGGTCCACATTTGTGTGACCATTTTTTTCTATAACCTTTTTGCTGCTGTAAACCAGAATTTCCCCATTGTGGGACAATAAAGGATTTTTCTATTCTCTTCTCATCCCATTTGTGACAGCCAAGGCCGCCTTTATTGTGGAGAGACTGCTCCTCTGGTTTGTGCTTCCAGGAAGTGGGCGGCGGACCTGAGAGTATCACACCTGCAGTGGCCTCCTATAAATTGGACCAGAGCACATGGCTCTCTCTCTCTCTGCGCTCCATGGACTCCTCTGGCCTCCTGCTCCAGTTTTAGTTTAATTTGATCCATGTACACTTTCACACACCCCAACATTACAGACACCACTGACCTACACTAACACGTTTATTTACTTTAATAAATGGTTAAACCTTTCTTTTGTGCGGTCTCCCCATCATTGTTCCTACCCCCTGAGCTAGGATAGTAACATTTTTTATAAATAAGGGAAGAAAAGTCTTCTAGATACTGTTTTTAAACCAGGGCAGATATTTTTGGTCTAGCCGCATGACACAGTTGGGATGTACTAATTTGTGAGATCACTTGTTAAAATATTACTAAGCCTTGAAAAGGATGCTTATAGATTCATCCTATCAGAACTAACTGAGCTGAAGCATTTTTATAAGAAAAAACTAATAATTTAATTCTCTAGATGTAGAAATGTACCAGAACATCTGCTGCTGCAGCAAAAGATGGCACTATGTGAACCTCCAGAGAGAGAATGGGGTTTAGGTTTTAATGATCAGTTTAAGTGGTTTGAATACATGATCTGTAGGACAGAGAATCATGGACGGGGGATGTGCTGCAGAAAAGTGACTTATTACTGGAAACATTTGCAGAGAGCAAAGGCTGTTACCAATGTTCTTATGTCCCTGGATGTCCTCCAGCACAGCCCTCTCCTTGTGGTAGCCGTAGTCCCCTCCCTGGGAATCGGCCTGGAACTCCTTGACGGCCGCAGTGGCAGCTCTGCCGGAGCTCACCTGGTAAACAGAGGCCGAGACTCCCTGACCGAGCCGGCACTGGACGGTCCAGATCTCACCGAAGATCTCAAACAGCACCGGCCTCATGCTCTGGTCCACGCTGACACTTTCCGTGGGCTGGGCCTTGGAGCTCGGCTCGGGTGGGACGCAGTGAGCCATGGGAGGGAGAAGGAGGGGAGATGAAGGGGAGGCAGCTAGTTGACAGGTGGGAGCAGCTGTGGGGGCATTGCGAGACTAGATCTATGTTCACCTTTAAAGTGTTACAAACTGAGAAGCACCTGGACGAGTCAAGGCCAGCGAGCACACAGCGGGGCTACATCCACAGGCCTGAGCGCGGAGGAATTAGGGGGCATATTAGGAGAAGGTTGGCTGTCAAAACGAGTCAGCTGACATAAAGTTAGCCAACTTAGCTACTGCAAATAGCCCAACTAGCCACCGATTTTAAGGACAGAAACACAGCGCTCCCACGGCGCAGCGCGAATAACTTCCTCCATAATGACCGATAACTCCTCACAGGAACAAACTTTGCTTAAATCTTCCGAAAAACTAGTGTTTCAGGTCGCAGTGAAGTTTCGCTGAAGTTGTAGATTCAGGTTGTTGATACTTCCGTTGATAACTTCCGTTACTGCTGCGCTTCGGTTACTATTTATTCTGATAGTCTGCCCCCTTCCGGCGAGGGGCTGAACTACACCCGTCAGTGTCTCAAACCATAGACATACTAAATGTCGCATCGATCGCTTTCGCCTATGGGCGCTGATGTGACTTGGTGGCGCCATTTTGGAGCGGTCAACAGCTCCACTCAGTGTAATGTGTTGAGCAGGCACAGAATCAAATTTTTATCAACTTTAACTCTAAGAATATTGAACTAATTTTGACGTTTTTTTTTTTTTTGCTAAATACAAACAAATTGGTCAGTGTATTTAACCATTCTTAGTGGGTTAAGAGTCAAAGAATATTCTGATAGGAGGTACTGTATGCTGCAGCATAGCCATACATTTTTATATTTTTTATTATTACTATATACACAAACACATTTATACAAGTATATATATATATATATATATATATATATATATATATATAGTATATATATATATATATATATATATATATATATAAATATATATATATATATATATATATATATATATATATATATATATATATATATATATATATATATATATATATATATATATATATATATTATTTATATTTTATATATATATTTTTTTTTTTCATATTCTGTCTTAGGGCTGCAATCAGGAGGCAGTGGACTGAGAGTGAGGGTGCTGTCCAAGCTTCCATCCATCATGGACAACACTCCGCACCCTTTGCATAAAGACTGTATAGGAGCTGAGCAGCTCCTTTAGTCAAAGACTTTTACAGCCTGTTTGTAAAAAGGAACTAGTGCTACTGCAGGTCATTCATCCCTGCTGCAACCAGACTCTACAATGTGACACGACCATTATTCATTATTTATTTTTTTATCTTTATTATATTGTATAGTTGGATGTGTGCATATATTATATAAAACTGTAACTGGAGCTGCGGTAACAAAAGTAATTTCCCTCTGGGATTATTAAAGCATTCTGATTCTGATACAATTGCAATAAATTGTGCATAATGTGCTATTACTATTTAATACCCTGTACAATAAGCTCATTTCTCTATATTTGATATCCAGTGTAATAAGTATATATATATATATATATATATATATATATATATATATATATATATATATATATATATATATATATATATAGTAGGCTATGGTACCCCATGCATCTTTTCTTTTGATTATTTGAGCTCAGGTAACTAGTAAATTTCTCCACTGTGAGATCAATAAAGTGAATCAATAAGTCAAAGGATGGTTTTCAATTAGAATCCACTAAGTAAATGTTGCTCATGTCCATCTTTGCTAACAGACTTGTGTTTGATCCAGATCAGAAATAAATAAAGGTTTCTGATTGTTATTTTATTTTTTTTTTTTTTTTACCTAAATCTCACTATTTTTCTTACCTGTAGATAGATGAGCCATTCTTTTTATTTTTTCTATGGTTCTTTAACTTTTTTTATTTTTTATATCGTTTTATCATTTTAAATACACTAATTAGTTTTGCTCAGTACACATTTAATTTCCAGTGTTGTCAGGATAATTTGTCCGGAAATGGAGGACGTGGCTCCCGGAAGAAGGAAGCATCCTCCGCATCAGGCTGCCTGCTGCTGTTCTGATCAGAAAGTGGCCGCAGCAGATCTGCAGTGGAGGAGCTCAGCGGACAGGACCTGTGTTGTTGAAGGCAGAGCTGCTCTGCGGTGAGTGGAACGCCGCCATGTTTATGTTTGATCATTTTTATTGCTGACAGGCAGCAGCCATGCTCCTCTGCAGGAGTCTGGTAATAAACCAAGTGTTACCTCGTTTTATCAATGGGGGCATTAGGACGGTGAGTGGGGCATCAGTTCACTTTGCTGGTCTGTTTCATTTTTAGCCGTTAATGTTGAACAAAATGCGACTAATAATCCTGGTTATGTAGGGGGAACCATTAGCCGGTTAGCTGCCTTTACCTACTGAGGTGCCTCTTGGTTTGCATTTTATATTATAGCTGTAATCAATAGGGGCATAGATGATGGATTTGGTAACTAAATTCAATGTGAGTATTATTAAAAAGCATAAACAACTTGCAGTTAGCTAGTATTAGCTTACAGGAGAAACGTTTACTACCTATAATGTCTCATTTGGTCACGCGCGCACCTGGCTCGCAGATTTTGCAGTCACGTGACAGGGCGGCGTTCTGTCAGACCAGCATACCTTTTCTCCGTCCCCTTTATCCCTCTAGTTTTGTACGAAAAATAGTCTAAACTACCTTAACAGGCGTATATTCATTCAGTCATTAAAAAACAACAACAATCTAATTACTTATTTTTTGTTGTTTTTGAGGCGTATGGCGATTTGACCTTTTTCGTACATGACTACAGGGATACATACTACGACGGAGCATCAGGGCCAGGCTAGAGATTATGTTTTTTCTTTAATTTCGAGAATAAAGTCCTAACATTGCGAGAATAAATATGTAATATTACGAGAATGAAGTCATCAACCGGTTTCAGAAAGAAAGCTTCGAGCTCCGACCAGCTCCACCAATCAGCAACCTGAGTCCAATTTGACGCCGCTGCTAAAAGATTTTATTATTGGTCAAACCAGATGCCAAACAATAACTTCACATGATGCTCCACATTCCTCATTTTAGGGAACAAAGTGCTTATTGTAGGAGTTGTCATAAAATACAACTTGTTTCTCCTAAGTTTTGGACTTTATTCTTGTAATTTTAGGACTTTATTCTTGTAACTTTACGACTTTATTCTTGTAATTTTGCGACTTTAATCTCGTAATTTTACTATTTTATTCTCGTAATTTTACAGCTTTATTCTCATGATATTACGACTTCTCATAATTTTACGACTTTATTTTCGTAATTTTACGACTTTATTCTCGTAATTTTGCGACTTTATTCTCGTAATTTTACTATTTTATTCTCCTAATTTTACGATTTTATTCTCATAATTTTATGACTTTATTCTTGTAATTTTACAACTTCTTATAATTTTACGACTTTATTATTGTAATATTACGACTTCTCGTAATTTTAAGACTTTATTCTCGTAATTTTATGAATATTCTCATTATTTTACGACTTTATTTTCGTAATTTTACAACTTTATGCTCGTAATTTTACGACTTTATTCTCGTAATTTTACTATTTTATTCTCATAATTTTATGACTTTATTCTTGTAATTTTACAGCTTCTCATAATTTTACGACTTTATTATTTTAATATTATGACTTCTCGTAATTTTACGACTTTAGTCTCGTAATTTTATGACTTCTCGTAATTATATGACTATTCTCATTATTTTACGACTTTATTTTCGTAATTTTACAACTTTATGCTCGTAATTTTACGACTTTATTCTCGTAATTTTACAATTTTATTCTCATAATTTTATGACTTTATTCTTGTAATTTTACAACTTCTCATAATTTTACGACTTTATTATTTTAATATTATGACTAATCGTAATTTTATGACTTCTCGTAATTATATGACTATTCTCATTATTTTACGACTTTATTCTCGTAATTTAACAACTTTATGCTCGTAATTTTGACTATATTCTCATAATTTTACAACTTTATGCTCGTAATTTTGACTATATTCTCGTAATTTTACGAGTATATTCTCATAATTTTACGATGGCCAGGCTAAAGATTTTTTTCTTCTGTTACCATAATGTAATAAAATTACGAGAGTGCAAAATAGTGTACTGTCAAAGATGACGCCCGGACTCTTAACCTGGGGGTACGGTGAGACGGTGGAGTTAAGGATAAGGTGGATTTGGTGCCAATGAAGTGAACCTTGGTTTTAGTGCCGTTTAATTTAAAGGAGAAGTTCGGTTTTTTACACTTTAAGCCCATTTTCTGT